>CM019825.1:134974268-135154268 GCA_009763385.1 Coix lacryma-jobi var. lacryma-jobi | reverse complement strand
CAACCACAATGCACGCTCCAAGCAAACTATCCTATAACCGTCCAAGGAAATCAGATCGACTGGTCGTCAGCTTCAAGCCAAGACCCCAAGGACCCTCTCGCCTGAGCAGGGCGCTGAAACAGTTTTAAAAGGATGCGATGGCAACAATCATTACACAGTTTTATTTCTTACATATTCCATCCTGATATGGAAGCATGAACCGAATCAATGATGCCCAAATCTCATACTGATCTGAGGACTGCCGAAAACCTCGTTTTCATAACTGCAACAGGCAGCAGAGACATACAACTAACAGAATCGTAGACCCACAACTCAAATAACTGTTGCATCTCATCTCATGTGCTTATTCATCAAAGGGAGAGAAAAGGAGGCATCCCCTTTTCACACTACAACAAATTCTGTGTAGCCCAATAGACCGGACTCGGTGAAATATCTTCACGCCTAGTTCGCCTTTGACTCGATGACCCTCTTTGCAAAAGAGGGCAAACAGAATGATGCCGTGTGGATCTGAAAATACAGAATAGAATCAGGAAACAGCTCAAGGAGTTCTCATGCAAAGGTGGCGAATCTGCAAAAAATACACACCTCCGAGTTGTAGAACTTAAGGGGCCCTTTTGATTTTGTAGAATGTTCATCCTCCTCAATGTTGAAAACAGGGTGCTGGAAATCAACAGCAGGTCCTTCGGTGGAGCAAAGCATGAACCCAATAACTCCGCTGCAACGGAAGCATGTTAACCCAGCTGATAAATGGAGAAACTGGCACAATCACTGCTGCATGTTCCAGTGGATAAATGAAGAAACTGGCACAATCATGTGCACAGAATTAGCTGTGCATACCTAGGGTATGTAGGAACTGTTGTCCAAGCATAGTTAACCGAGCCTTTAAAAACTTGGCGACAATTCACGACTATATCTTCAATAATGTGCATATGTAGCCATATGCTCTCTGCTTGGGTGCACACAACTCCACCTGGACGTAAAGCTCTAGCCACCGACTGGAAGAAAGGCTTCTCAAAAAGCTCTTGAGCAGGACCTGGTTATGCAGGCAGATGTTGATGAAACATTAACAACAGAACAGGAGGTACAAAGCACACTATTCACAACAGTTACCTATCGGATCAGATGAATCCACAATTACTGCGTCATAAGTACCCTCTGGAGCATTTTTCAAAAAAGCAACCCCTGCATCAACATAAATACACAGCACAAAAGTATTGATCAAATACATAGCATAAACATTCATCAAATAATGAAGTGAGCCAGTAAAAGTTCAATATTTAAACTTTAAAATATAGAAAAGAAAGGACATGACTAAAACTTTGCAGGGAGATCAAGCTGGAACCGTGGAAATAAAAAGCAAGGGCCAGGGCCAGGCACTATCAGGGAAACTTCAAAATATAGCGTATGCCAACCTAGTTATGGACCAAATAAGGAGACCCGATGTTTTCGGAACCAACAATAGTATTAATATTCTCATATATAAAGAACAAATTTCCAAACAACGCATTAAAATAAACAAATATAGAATAATATGCATTGAAAAATGCAACAAGAATTAACATCGACGAGGCACAAACCCAACTAAAGATATCAACACAAATTGAAGTGCTGAACTCAGAAATTGTATATCCCATGCATTGATGATTGTAACAAAATTCAAACCACATTTGAATCAGGGACAAATAAAGCTCAGATGTTGTGTCCCAATTCCGAAACAAACATTATGCAAAGCAAAACCAATCTCAACACGCAGAACTTAACATGATACTAACCATCTCCAATGTGTAATGACACACGGGGGTCTTCAAATCCAACAGCTAGGTGAGGGAAAAATTGCTTGGAGACCTGCACAATGGAACAGAAAATAAAAAATAAAAACGAGTACTAAAAGAGACAAAGCAAACTGAAGTAGGTTAACAAAATTGCTTTCAAGAAATATGCTAAATCTAGGAAGATCAGATCTACAATAAACAATAGTTCATTAAACCAGCAATAATCATGAAATAAAGAACACCTACACATGAAACCATGTTCAGATATGCTATTAGAGCAACTATTACACAGGATGGTACATATTACAAAATCTGTGTATGTGCATATAGAGATCTTACATCTACCACCATCTTGTCAATTTCACAGATGTCAATTTGTTCCACAGAGGAATGCCTCGAAACCTCACGCAGAACACCACCGTCACCCCCTCCAATAACCAACACCTGTGTATCATGAAACAATATATAATTAGTTACATCCATTAAATTCTAGAAACTATACATATTCACCATTTTGAAAAGTAACCTAAATTCACCTTTTTAATAAACATGGCAATACATAAACTTTCTGACAAATTTTTACTACAGACTTCACCAGGCATTACAAGCTCAAACAAATTATAAGCCAGAACTGTATGAAGTATCGAATGACCTATGCTTAAAGATGTTTCAATTGATGCAAATATCATCAGAGTAGGAGCTTTCAACACTTAAAAATGGACCAGATCATGTACATGATAATCGTGAGCCATGATGCTAGTATCACCAGTGAAGTATTTCAAATTTGTCTCAACAACAATGTTATAAGCTAATAATTGCAGTTCTGATTCATCTTTTTCCCCATAAAATTATTATGAAGAGATGTATTCTGCTTATTTTTTAATTGTATACAAGTGAAACAAATATGTTTATAAAGGTAAGGTACCAACAGCAAAAAGGGTCATGTCATATACCTTCTTGGGGTCTTTGATGGAGCAAAGGGGCAGGTGAGTAATCATCTCTTGGTAGGCACACTCATCCCTCTCTGTCACCTGGATAACTCCATCGAGGACGAGCACCTTGCCGTACGTAGAGGACTATAATGCAAAACAGAAAGGCACAGAATCATGTCCCACTGACGAATTGCATGTGGCTTCGGGGCAAGCAAAAAGGGCAATAACATTTTTTTTACCTGAAAAACCATCACATTTTGGTATTCTGACTTGCCTTGGAACAGCACCTTCTCCACCTTCAAGGAGTGCGCCTCACCTACCATTCAGACACCAAAACCCACCCATGAGCAAGGGCGGGCAAACACACGTGATTGGCATGGCCAGCAGTGATGAGGAAAAAAAGAATAAGCAGTGACGAAAGAAGAATATCCGAAGCAAACTGGTGCTCAACAACAGAAACAGGGGAGCATGGCATCACGATGCGCAGCACAGAGGACGGAAACACAAGGTGCAGAGGAAAGCGGGACGCACCAGGCCACATGGGGCTAATCTCGGAGAACCATCCCGGGATGACGGCGGAGATCCCCGGCTGCTCGCCGGCCGCAGCCTCGGCCCCCGCACCGGCCGCCGCCGCCGCCGCCGCGGCGTCCTCCCCGCCCTCCCGCGCCCTCTTGGCCGCCGCCTCGGCCTCCATCCCGAAACCCTGAGCGCGCGAGGGAGGAACGGACGGAGAGAGCCGAGAGAAAGCCCGAGGAGCCTCGGTGCTCGGTGGGTGCGCGTGCGTGCGTGCGGCTGGCGGCGGCTGGGGAGGAGGAAGGGGGCGCAGCGCTCCTTGAGATTAGGGCTCCTCTCCCGGATGGCCGGATTCCTCCTCCCTGTGTTTGTGTTGTGTGTGTGGCTTTTGGGAGGGTTTTGGGTTCCTCGCCGCACCGTATAAATAAGAGGGGCCCCCGGCCCAGGCCAGCAGCGGCGCGGCGCCCGTCCCCACGGGGAATAGATTCCGCAGGGGCTGTCGCTAGCGGTCCTCACTGGCCGGTAGGGCCACCGCTCTTCGGGGGACCTCATCAAGTCAGTGCGCCGAGTGCGAGTGCCCCCCACCCGTCCGTCGGCCTCGTCGTCTGGGCGGCGGAGAGACGGAGAATGCTGGCCGCGCCTCCCTCACGCTTTCGGACTGCTTTTATCTTTATTTGATTCGATTCGATTCCATGATGCCCGGTGCCTGTCTGTCGTATTGGGCGGCGGCACGCAGCAGAACAATGCTCGTGCTCTGCTAATCTCTGAACATGGCACGGCAAAGCTCACCAGCTAAAATCTCTGAACATGGCAAAGCTATTTGAATTTAATTTATTTTGGATTGGATTAGGAAAAAAATAGACTGCCTTTGACATATCTGGAGACGGGTAATCTGTGTTGTTGATCTTCTGACGTCAGATGACTTGGCTTGGCTTGGCTGGTGTCACCGCTGTTTTGACTGCAGAGTGCTGACTGATGACCGGTGTGGCCGGCGGCGTCCGTTCCTTGGTTCGAGGATGACGCTGCGTCTTCCCTCCTGTCGTTGGGACGCTGGATGAGGATGAGCACCTCTGTTCTGGCACGTCACGTTACCCTCAGTCCCAACAACCCTCCCTTCTGCAGCCGCTTCCGGCGAGAGTTGCGACCGCTGCAGTGGTCGTGCGCCGCGCAGAGGTTCTCGACCGACGACCGTATCTGGCTCAGGCCTCTTTTGCATCGTAGAGCATCTCCAACCGTAATCTAGTCTAAATAGAGCCTTAAACTTAGGGGAGGGAGGGTTTGCTTCTCCTCCGATGTTGCAACCTTAATTTACAAAACTAATTTGTCAGACTAATTCGCGAGACGAATCTGATAAACCTAGTTAGTTTATGATTTAATAATGTGGTGCTACAGTAAATATTTGCTAGTAATAGATTAATCTAGCTTAATAGATGCATCTTACTAATAATCTGTGATGGTGATTAATTTATTTTAATAGATTAAATAAAATCGTAACATTCGATGTGACATGGACTAAACTTTAACCACGGTATCCAAACACCCCCTTATTTCTTTTTATCTATGGCGATGAAAAGAAAAACACACTCTAAGACGTTGTTCGGATCACGAGAAAAACATAGAACAAATGAATCAAGTTCCTATAGATTTTTACTGTATCAGTGTTTATAATAGAGGGATAGATTCAAACCGTTGTAGAGGAAAGGCAATAAAACCTGAAGTTTTGGTTTTTTGAAAAAAAATGAGCTCTGATCTCATTGGAATTTTTTATACGGTTTAGAGCATGTTCAAGATTATCCAATAATCATTTCTAATCTATAATTTTAGGAAAGGAAAAAAAACTCATATCCAACGGCTCCCCAACTCGCTCATGTTTGGTTGAGCTGTGGCTGTGGGAAAAAGTTGTTGTGGCTGTGAGCTGTGGAAAAACTGCTGTGGGATGTGAGCTGTGGAAAAGCTGAAAGTTGTTTGGTTAAACAAGTATAAAGTATATCTTCTAGTTTTATTTTTTTAAATAATTATGAAAACGTTTTTTATTTCACCTATTTTGAAAAGCTGAAAGTCAAAAGCCAAAAGCAGGGTCAAAACAGCTTTCAAAAATATACTACAAAAAAGCTCCAGCTTCTGCAAAACTCACCTACAGCAACACCCCTTTAGTTGAGCTTTTGGCTTTTGGGTCCAAAAGCCCAACCAAACGGGGCCTTAATCTTTTGGCACTTGAGAAAAACATTCGCATACGCGTAAAGATGCGCGAAGTACAGGTCGTGTGTTTCTTGTTTCACTCATGATAGCCTCCTTGGCGAGTGTTGACACTCAAAAATATCTCAAGGTAGATTTATGGCATGTCCAACAAGTTGTGACATCATATACACGTTGGTGGCCAAGTGGCACATCCAAACATCGAAAAATCGCAGAAAGCAACGATGGGTTGCGCAAACCGACAGAACCGGCTAACCCGGGTCCAGGACCCCGATTAGTCGGCTCACCTAACTTAGTCGGCTTCTTAAACGGACTAAGCCGGATCTCCTCTCTAGCCAGCTCGACTGGATCGCCTAGCTCCTCGTAACCCAGCTTAGTCAGGTTTGGAGCTGACTAAGCCAAATTTTGCATGATTCTGAACTGGTTTGGTTTCTAAATCGGTTTTGATTATGTTTTTGGCGTGGAAAACTTAGAAAACACATTTTGGACTTGTTTTCTAGTAGGATAAGACCACTCCCTCTTTATATATATATATATATATATATATATAAAAGAATCACGACTGATTGAGTTCTCATCTATCCAATCGTCAAAAAACTAATCTACTCAACTCTTTACCATCTCTTCCAACCTCTCTGCTGTTCGGTATGACTCCCTGCTGAAATTTGAGATATTGAGCTTTATTGTAATATTCTTGTGAGAGATTATGACTTTGGATGTGCATCAATCTAGCACGTTATCTATCATGTGGACTTGGAAAAATTGTATTGTGTGCTACTGTGTGTGCTTGAACTCCATTTTATTTATCCAAGGGTTGCAAGTTAGTGAGTTATTTTTGTCTTGTGATGGTGCATGATCTTATATTTATTTGTTGTGTGATATATTTGTCATATGCATCACGGTTTATTATTTGCTATCACACGCTTGTTGCACCCCATGATGCAATGATTTAGGGGGAGTCTTCTATTTGTTTTGATATGTGCAAAATGGCATTTGAGGCCACTTTGTGAAATTCATTCATATGCACATATCAAGGGGGAACCTCTCATAAATAATTGAACCCAAAATCCAATTTTATATATCAATTGTAAGCTTTAATCGGAGTTGTCATCAATCACCAAAAAGGGGAAGATTGAAAGTGCATCTAGGCCCTTGTGGTTTTTGGTGTATTGTTTGACAACACGATTAAGGGACTAATAATCTTTATGAGACTTGCAGGTATTTGGTCCCAAATGACTTGTTATGTGTTGGACTCATATAATGTGTGGTGATCATATAAATGTCAGTTTGGGTTCAAGAATTATTGTGAAGCAAGAATTTACAAGCAAGTGTGTTATCAAATAAATGAGACATAAGAGATTGCATTTGAGATGGTCTCAACTATATAGCTTGCAAGAACTAATATTGAAAGTGCATGTTGCGCTTAAGTATGTTTTGGATGACTTAATGACAACGTTGATTAAAGGTCTAATATGTTTGCTAAGTGTGACACAGGAATAAGCTTATCTCACAATATGTTTGAAATGAAATGCAAAGCCAAAATGATGGATTGTTATATGATATTCATGTCACAAGCACAAGACAACAATGAAAATGACATTGATGAAAAGGCTACTCTATTGTGGGATAATCATGGTTCATATGTGTGCTAACAAAGGATTCAAAACAAAGTGTGATTGAATGGCTTGAAGATGATGAAGATAGCAAGAAAAGAGTCTTTGAGGTACTAAGCAAGGGTGAAGGGCAAGCGACGGCTTGGCAACCGAAGAACCTAGCTAGGGTGAAGAAGAAAGTACTTGCATTTAGTCTAAGGATCAATCAAGCTTGAAGATTACATTGAGTGAAGAATCAACATTCCTAGCAACAATATTGATTGAAGTGACTTGACCCATTTGGGATTTCTTCATATCACTTGTATGGAGTCAAGTCACATGCTCAAGATGGCTATGCTCGAGGGATATCTACTTCTAGTCATGACAATCATTCCTCTAAATGAAGAAGGTGAAAGAGAAGCGGCTTCGGTTCGATAAAGATCAACTCAAGAGGTTTAAAACTTGTTTTTCAATTCATCTTAAGTGATTAGGAAAGCCGTACTATTAAGAGGGATGCAACATAGAGTAGATGATTCTTCATAAGTGCTCAAGTATAAAATAAAATCAAAAGAGAGACACAAAATCACTTCACGAACACTTGGAGAGGTTGTTGTCAACTTCCAGCGTCGGAAGTTCCGACCTTAAATTCAGAAGTTCCGACACTGGGATTTTCAGCAAGTCTGTCCTCCCAGCGTTGGAAGTTCCGACCCGAGTTCCGACTCGAGTTCCGACACTCCCAGCATCAGAAGTTCCGACCCAAGTTCCGACACTCCCAGCGTTGGAAGTTCCGACCCGAGTTCCGACACTGCCAGCGTCGGAAGTTCCGACAGTGGGATCTCGACCTGCTCAGCCTCCCTGCCGCAAGATCATCGGAAGTTCCGGTTATCTCCCGGAAGTTCCGACGTGCCGGAAGTTCTGACCCGACTTCCGACACTGACTGAAAAGTAGTCGTTATACCTCTATAAACAGTGTTTCTAGTGAACGTCGGAAGTTCCGAGATCAAGACCGGAAGTTCTGACCTTCACGTTTTTAGACCAACGGCTAGAAAACGACTAGTTTCGTGGGTGGGGCTATAAATACCCCCAAGCCCTCTCTCTTGAGGGTTGCTGATTCTACTAACTTCTACACCCATTCTAGAGCTTCCAAAACACTTTCCAACCCTCTCTTAGTGAGTGATTGACCTCTAATTGCCAAATCCATTTCTGGGTTGAGAGAGATTCAAAATTAGAGAGCAAGCCACCACTTGAGCACTTGTGCAAATCATCGATCTTGCGTGCGCATTCGTTACTCTTGGACTCTACGGTCCTAGACGGATAGGCGTCGCCGTTGAGCACCCAAGTGCTTTGTGGAGTGCCTCGGAAAGTTTGTGAAGGTTCGATCTCTCCTCAAAAGAGATCATCTAGTGGAAGGAGCATTGCGGGTGAAATAGACCGTGGCTAGAGTGACCTGTGGTGTCCTCTAGAGCCCACCTTTGTGGTAGCTCGCAGCCGGCTCAACGGAGAGTAGGACCCGAGGGGGTGCCGAACTTCGGTAAAACAAATATTGTGTCTTCTCTCTTTATTACTTTCGATATTTGTGTGGCTCGAGCTCTCCCTGCAGGTTCTGTGTGTTGTGCATATATACATATTGTATCTCTGCAGGGTGTGACAAAGTTGAGAAGAAACCGGAGTCAATTTGGAGCCCGGAGCCAAAATCGCAAATACCGGACGTGTCCGGTATTGCTACCGGACGTGTCCGGTATTGCCTGAGGGTTTAGGGTTTAGCGTCTACCGGACGTGTTCGGTATTACCTTCATGCACAGGATTTGTTATAGATTGTTCTAATCATTTGTGGTGCAGGGAATTGACTTCGTATTCATTGTATATCTTTCATATACTATGTGCTTGTCTCTTGAGGGGTTGATTTACTCCGATTGAGAGCTTCCAAGTAATTGGAAGCTCACATACTAATCGCTTTCGCATTTAAGGTGTTAATTTTTCAGAAACGCCTATTCACCCCCCCTCTAAGCGGTATCTTAGGTCCGTTCGGTCCTTTCAATTGGTATCAAAGCTCGGACTCACGTTTGAGTTTCACCGCTTGTGAGAACGGATGGATTCGCCTATGAAGACGGACGTGGTGCTTCTCCAAAATGATGGTTCAAACTTTCTATCTTGGTCATCTTATGTACTCAATGCATTTCGGGCTATTAGCCCCATTGTTGAGCATATGTGGATGCGAGCATATCTCTTTCTATAGTTGATTGGAGCAACTATAAGAACTTAACAAAAGAGGAAGAGACATGTGTGCAACTCAATGCTCATGCGTGTTTAATCTTGTTAAACTTATTGAGTGCAGAGGTTCTTGAGGAGGCTATCTACAATGGAGAATCTCCACCGGAGAGTTCTCATGTCATTTGGACTAGACTTGCCAACCTATATGGAAAGTCCAAATGTGATGAAGCACATGATTGTGATTTATTGGAAATGAGGTCCATTGAATCATCATCATGTGAAGAAGCCTCAAGAAGCCTCAAGGAAGATGCACCGGATCGGGAGGCGCAGGCTGCTGCTCCTCTGGTGCCTGTCTAGACGTGTCCGGTATTTGCCCAGCAGACAGGGATCAGGAGGCAGCTAGCAACAGTTCTTAAGCCCGGTGGCGACCAAGTGATGAGTCAACCTCAGTATCCCATGATACTCATCACTTGTGTCTCATGGCCAAGAAGAACAAGAAGAAAGCAACCAAGAAAGATCAAGAGAAGATTCTTGGTGAAATCAAGGAGAAGGCGTCAAGAGATAATCAAGTGGAGAGCGATGAAGATGATGACTCTCTTGATTATCTCAAGTATGAAGACAAGCTCTTGTTCGTCAAAGTATTGAAGAAAAATGATGAGCTAGAGAAGGAGGTGGAGGAACAAGAACAATCCCTTCAAAATCAAGAAAAGTTCCTCATCTCCAAACTAGAAGAGCTAAAGGCATTAGAAGAAAGGTATGAAAAATTGTCAATTGAGCATGCTTTAGCTACTAACTCTCTCTCTAATGTGGAAAGGCTAGAAAAAGAAAACTACAAGCTCAAGGCAAGATTGAGTGATCTCTCATTTGAGCACAAGTTCCTACAAGAGGACTTCTCCCATCTCAAGTGCTCACATGAGAAGCTAGTAGAATCAAATGTCATGCTTGAGATAGCACATGAGGTTGTGATTGCTATAGTAAAATCTTCTCAACCTCACACAACTACACTCACTAGTGCACCATCTCAATTAAATATGATTTGTGCTAATGAGTGTGCCTCTCAAGCAAGCCAATCTTCGATTGAGCAAACTCTTAAAGAAAATGCTAGGCTCATCGAAGAAGTAAGAAATCTAAAGAAGGATGTGATTAGATTGAAGGATGAGGAGAAAGCACAACCTTCTCAAGATAACCGTGATTACATGGTGAAGAAGCTTGAGAAGGGTTCAAACCTTGCTTACTCCAAAGTCCAACAAAATAATCTCATCCCATCCAAAGAGAAAGCAACCAAGAGCAAGAAAGGCAAGAAAAGACTTTGCTATGGTTGCGGGACATATGGACATGAAAGTGCCATGTGTCCACACAAGACTTGGGCCGACAAATGTGAAGCGGCCGAGAAGAGGGCAGCCACCAAGGTGACAAATCAAGTGAAGAATGATGGCCCAAAAGATTGTGTGAAGTGTCACACTTCATGCCATTCAAGCAAGAAATGCACCCTAGCCCAAGATTCAAGAAAGAGGGCTTTAGTAGCAACAAGAAAGTGCTATGGGTGCAATCAAGAAGGCCACTTTGTGAACCAATGCCCAAACAAGCAAGACAAGCAAAAAGCAAACAATGGGCGTATTTGCTATGCTTGTAGGAGAAAGGGGCATCTAAGCTATGATTGCCCTAATGGTATGCATCCTAAGCCAAACACATTTGCAAATTATAATGTGCTTAGGAAGGCCACAAAGGGACTTAGCACTAGTAAGGTGATGTGTTCACCGCATGCTAGCACTAAGGCCATTTGGGGGCCTAAGCACCCATTGACTAACATTAGAGGACCCAACAAGAGTTGGGTACAAAAATGTGCTTAGGATGATGATGTAGGTACTAATGGTGAAATGGAGACCTTCGGGGTGGTTGAGCAAGTCAATTTGAGATTCTAACTCAACCTATCAACCTATGTTCATCATAATTGCTTATATGGTTGACCCTTTGGTAATCTATGTTTGTCGTATCTATTACTTCATCTTCACCATGTCTTAGTGTACCTAAACTTGGTAGGATAGCCATCTTTTCACCTATCATGCTTACTATTTCATAATTTGATTTATATGTGAAAAGTTGGAAATGGCAAAATGACTTCCAATTATTCTCTGCCGGAAGTGCTGACCCATGTCGGAAGTGTTGTCTGTCGGAACTTCCGACCTGGAACCAGCACTGCTGACAGAGAACATTTCTGCGCTGTCAAAGCATACCGGATGTGTCCGGTATGACAGTGAGCTGCCCATCTTTGCCTACATGAGATTTGAGTCTATTTATATTCATGCTATGTTTCACCTGTTAGCTCAGATCTATCATGTTGTTGTTTCTCAAGTAATATGTGCATTCAACTTAATATCCTTACTTTATAGCAAATTACTTAGTGTTGGCCAAAATAGCAATTTGACTCCCACATTCTTAATAGAATGAAAAAGTTCTTTGAAAGGAATTCAAATACTTGAAGCACTTATTTAGGGGGAGCTAAATTTCTATTTTGAGTCTCTTATGAACTAATGAGCTTTGTCTAGTATATGTTGTAGTTCATCATGATTAAATTGATCACTTAGTGAGGACATGGCTGCTTGACAAGAAAAGGTCAACAAATTCATCACGATGTCATGATTATGCTTAGTGGAATTCATGGGCTCAAGGCAAAGGTATGTTTTTTTATTATATGCATTGAAAGTGCATTCTAGGCCCTATATTATGCTAGTGTGTGCATTTGTGTGTGATAGGATAGATCTTTCCAAAACCCCTTGCTAGCATGCATAGGAAGTGTGGATTTATAAAATCTTTGATCATCTTCGGTCTTTGTGACCTAGTCATGTCATAATGTGATTATTGTTCCACTTGGTTGATTGTTTGGCTAATCACATATGACATGATTCTCTCAAGTTCATAAGCCACCATGTCTCACCTTGTTCGAGTCTCTCATATGAATTATTTGGAAAAGAGCATAAAAAATTGAGAATATTGGATTGAGCATGCTTGCAATTACTTGGATCAAAGGTCTGTAATTAATATGGATTGAGAAAGGTCAGAAAAAGGGAGATAGTGAGACAAAATGGATTCTGGTCAAATTGGACGGAGTCTGCACATACCGGACCAGACGTGTCCGGTATGCGCGTGACTTAAAGGGTCAGCCAGACCAGTAAAGAGTTATTCCCTCTCTCTTTCTTCCTCTTTCCTTCAAACAACCAAAACCAACCCTAACACCTCATTTGGAGCCCCTTTGATTCGACCGTGGAAAAGTGAAGGAGGAGAAGGGATTGGATAGGCCTTGCATCAAGATTGAAGGCCCCAAGTTTTGGATTTTAGAATCTCATCCTCTTCTTCATCTCCAAGGGCAACAACTATGAGTGAGCACATAGAGCCGAGGAGCAAGGGCAGGCATGACCCTCGCCATGAGAGGCACAAGAAGGCCAGACATAATACAGGGACCAGCTCAGCAGGGCGTAGGCCAGTGAGGGCAGCAGCTCACAGAGGCTCTGACTCTTCTCCTGATAGTGATCCACATGAGTACAGATTCAGGCAGAGGAAGAGCACTGACAGATATAGTGAGGGGGAGGAGATTGAGGAAGAAGAAGAAGATCAAGATGATGATGAGGAGGAAGAGGCAGCAGATCCTCTTTATCAGCAGGGTTTCCAGGGTGGTCAACATATGAACTATGGGATGCTAGAGATTCATGCCCCTCATGTCCGTCAGTACATTGCTAGAGATCAGAGGAGGATCGATCCCAGAGGTTTGCCCAAGATTCAGTATGACTACAGGTTTCACACACAGTTTCACGCAGATTTCTACACCAGTGTGATCCTATCCAGGAACCCAGTGATTGCCAGGTCTGAGTGGGTGGATTGGGCAGCTTTCAGAGAGCTCGAGAAGGACTCCATTGACCATGCTATTGTCATCTGTCAGCGAGTGGGTGCGTATCAGATTATGGAGTTTCAGCATGACTGGAACTCAGAGACTATTGCTCAGTTTTACGCCACTCTATTTATTGAGGAGGACTCGAGCCGCATGCATTGGATGCTTGAGGGAGCCTGGTACAGTGTGGAGTACGAGGCCTTTGCTGCTTACCTTGGCTTCATAGAGGAGGACCTCCAGAAGGACAAGATTCACTCAGAGCTTGCACTACCACCAGAGCAGATGGGATTTATGTATCCAGCAGGTGGTCCAGGTGTGGTTGGAAAGGTTCTAGGTCTTCACCCTACCTACAGGTATCTCGAGAGGATATTCAGAAGGACTATAGATTGCAAGGGTGGAGACAAGGGCACAGTTGCAAATTATTCTAAGAACCTGCTTCAGAGGATGGCTCCAGGGGCAAGACCCTTCAGTTTGTTTGATTTTATTTGGAGCGAGATCAGGAGTGTTGGTGAGAGGCCCCTCAAGGGTTGTGGCTTTGCTCCGTACATCATGCATATGATTGAGCAAGTGACAGGACACACGTTTGACTATGACTGTCGTCACAGGGTGTTGAGGATAGCCATTGACTTGACAAAGACACACACTTCGCCACCAAGTCCAGGAGGAGGAGGAGCAGCAGCAGCAGAGGACGCACCTGCAGTAGGTGCAGGAGGACCAGCTTCACCTCCGCCACATGCCCCTTCACATTCAGCTTCACGCCGTGGCAGCCCTCCCTCTCCGATCAAGAAGTTTTTCAGTGCTATCTTTGGAATGTGCAAGGACATCAATGTGGTAAAGAGGAAGCAACATCACGAGAGGAGGGCCAGGAGAGAGGACTCGAGGATGATGAAGATGTTGCATGAGCACTTTCAGTTTCAGCCACCCAGGTCTCCTTCGTCTGAGGACACTGGCGAGGAGCTTGAGTCATTTGAGGAGCAGCAGGCTAGGTACCAGAGGGAGTACTAGGAGCACTTCGACCGTTACTCGCAGCAGCAGGAGCCACAGCAGGAGTCACAACAGCAGGCACCCACACTTCTTCTCAGCAGAGACTGCCTCTTGGTGGACAGTCTACTCAGGGTGCAGCTCGTTCTAGTGCAGCAGAGGAGTCAACTACTTTCTGGTGGGAGGATATCTTTGGGTACGGGCACCAGCAGGGTTCCTACGTTCAGGATCCCTACTTCCAGATCGGTCTTGGTGACTCTAGACAGGGTGGTTCTCGTCCCGCAGGTGCTCCTCGGTCAGACGATGAGGGTGACGGTCAGGGCAGAGACGACGACGACGAGTGATCTCCTGTGTCAGATACAGCTTTGCAGCCCCTTTGTGATATGTTTGTTCTTCTTGTCAGATCTTTTGTGGTGATGGATGACAAAGGGGGAGAGATTGTGTTGATTAAAAGCTTCAGAGATGTTTCATATGTTCTATTCTTGTATCTGGAGATATGTACTGCAGCTGTGTTTGAGTTGAGTTATGATTGAGCTTCATTGGTGTATCATCTTTTATGTATCAGACATGTATCAGACTAGTTCATGTATCACATGTGTCAGATCAGTTATGTACTAGTCTCAGTTTGCTGATGTTTCGAGTTGTATCATGTGAGAGATGAGACTCTGTGAGACATGATCTTTATTTCCATATCTATCTTAGTGGCTTATGGATTTGGGAAACTATTGTGATGAGTGCTACGTGTGTGTTTTTACTTATGCATTTAAATTCATATGATCCATGCTTGATTGAGTAGTATAGCTTTATGAATGGTGTATTGTCTTTATTTTGATCTTTGTGAGATATACCATGTCATATGCATTTCATTTGATTTATTTACTCTTGCACTCATCGGATGCAATGATTTAGAGGGAGTTTCCAACTCCACTTAGTATGTGCAAATTGACATTTTGAGGTCCTTTATGAATTCAATTCATATTGCACATATTAAGGGGGAGCTCTCCATAAATTATTGAACCCAATAAGCTTAAATGTTTTATCCTTTTGTAAGCTTTAATCAAGGTTGTCATCAATCACCAAAAAGGGGGAGATTGAAAGTGCATGTTGCGCTTAAGTATGTTTTGGATGACTTAATGACAACGTTGATTAAAGGTCTAATGTGTTTGCTAAGTGTGACACAGGAATAAGCTTATCTCACAATATGTTTGAAATGAAATGCAAAGCCAAAATGATGGATTGTTGTATGATATTCATGTCACAAGCACAAGACAACAATGAAAATGACATTGATGAAAAGGCTACTCTATTGTGGGATAATCATGGTTCATATGTGTGCTAACAAAGGATTCAAAGCAAAGTGTGATTGAATGGCTTGAAGATGATGAAGATAGCAAGGAAAGAGTCTTTGAGGTACTAAGCAAGGGTGAAGGGCAAGCGACGGCTTGGCAATCGAAGAACCTAGCTAGGGTGAAGAAGAAAGTACTTGCATTTAGTCGAAGGATCAATCAAGCTTGAAGATTACATTGAGTGAAGAATCAACATTCCTAGCAACAATATTGATTGAAGTGACTTGACCCATTTGGGATTTCTTCATATCACTTGTATGGAGTCAAGTCACATGCTCAAGATGGCTATGCTCGAGGGATATCTACTTCTAGTCATGACAAGCATTCCTCTAAATGAAGAAGGTGAAAGAGAAGCGGCTTCGGTTCGATAAAGATCAACTCAAGAGGTTTAAAACTTGTTTTTCAATTCATCTTGAGTGATTAGGAAAGCCGTACTATTAAGAGGGATGCAACATAGAGTAGATGATTCTTCATAAGTGCTCAAGTATAAAATAAAATCAAAAGAGAGACACAAAATCACTTCACGAACACTTGGAGAGGTTGTTGTCAACTTCCAGCGTCGGAAGTTCTGACCTTAAAGTCGGAAGTTCCGACACTGGGATTTTCAGCAAGTCTGTCCTCCCAGCGTTGGAAGTTCTGACCCGAGTTCCGACTCGAGTTCCGACATTCCCAGCGTCGGAAGTTACGACCCGAGTTCCGACACTCCCAGCGTTGGAAGTTCCGACCCGAGTTCTGACACTGTCAGCGTCGGAAGTTCCGACGCGAGTTCCGACAGTGGGATCTCGACCTGCTCAGCCTCCCTGTCGCAAGATCGTCGGAAGTTCTGGTTATCTCCCGGAAGTTCCGACGTGCCAGAAGTTCCGACCCGACTTCCGACACTGATTGAAAAGTAGCCGTTATACCTCTATGAACAATGTTTCTAGTGGACGTCGGAAGTTCCGAGATCTAGACCAGAAGTTCCGACCTTCACATTTTCAGACCAACGGCTAGAAAACGGCTAGTTTCGTGGGTGGGGCTATAAATACCCCCCAAGCCCTCTCTCTTGAGGGCTGCTGATTCTACTGACTTCTACACCCATTCTAGAGCTTCCAAAACACTTTCCAACCCTCTCTTAGTGAGTGATTGACCTCTAATTGCCAAATCCATTTGTGGGTTGAGAGAGATTCAAAATTAGAGAGCAAGCCACCACTTGAGCACTTGTGCAAATCATCAATCTTGTGTGCGCATTCGTTACTCTTGGACTCTACGGTCCTAGACGGCTAGGCGTCGCCGTTTAGCACCCAAGAGCTTTGTGGAGTGCCTCGAAAAGTTTGTGAAGGTTCGATCTCTCCTCAAAAGAGATCATCTAGTGGAAGGAGCATTGCGGGTGAAATAGACCGCGGCTAGAGTGATGTGTGGTGTCCTCTAGAGCCCACCTTTGTGGTAGCTCGCAGCCGGCTCAACGGAGAGTAGGACTCGAGGGGGTGCCGAACTTCGGTAAAACAAATATCGTGTCTTCTCTCTTTATTACTTTCGATATTTTTGTGGCTCGAGCTCTCCCTGCAGGTTCTGTGTGTTGTGCATATATACATATTGTATCTCTGCAGGGTGTGACAAAGTTGAGAAGAAACCGGAGTCGATTTGGAGCCCGGAGCCAAAATCGCAAATATCGGACGTGTCCGGTATTGCTACCGGACGTGTCCGGTATTGCATGAGGGTTTAGGGTTTAGCGTCTACCGGACGTGTCCGGTATTACCTTCATGCACATGATTTGTTATAGATTGTTCTAATTATTTGTGGTGCAGGGAATTGACTTCGTATTCGTTGTATATCTTTCATATACTATGTGCTTGTCTCTTGAGGGGTTGATTTACTCCGATTGAGAGCTTCTAAGTAATTGGAAGCTCACATACTAATCGCTTTCGCATTTAAGGTGTTAATTTTTCAGAAACGCCTATTCACCCCCCTCTAGGCGGCATCTTAGGTCCGTTCGGTCCTTTCAAATATCAAAGATAGTTGCCAAGCTTGTGAGAATTATTGGAAACAATTTAGTTGAAGCACAAGACAACAATGCAAATGAAATGGTATTCAAATCTTGGTTAGAAACATTGACAAGGCATGTTAATCTTGAGAAGGTGAAGATAGCAAGGAAATCTCTTTGAGGTACTAAGCGAAAGGTGAAGGACAAGCGATGGCTTGGTGGCCGAGGGACCTAGCTAAAAGTGAAGACCTTTTTTTTGTTTCTCAGTTCTGGCGGACACGTGTCCGTCATTTTTATTTTTGAGATTTATGGAATAGCCTCATATTTTTAATCAAAGAGAGAACACACATGCAAAACACTTATTAGTTTATAACGTGTACGTGAATCTTGATCTTGAGAATATGACTATAATCTCAACTAGTAGTCACAATGATTTGACATTGCTCAATATGACATTAAGTAAATTTTATTATTTCATTAAATCTCCGAATTTCAAGTATCTCTCAGAATAATGTCATAGCAAATTCTACCTCTATTCATATCCCATAACTACTTTCAGACAAAGTTTAAATTCTATGCAACCCACAAATTTCAAAGACTTGAAGATAAATATAATAACCACTAGATCCAAATCTTAAAGAAATCAAAGCTATAAACCAGACACAGGTGAAACATAAAACAGAGCATCTATTTATCATTTCAACAATGGATAACCCAAAAATATTTATATCACATATTCATAAAGTGGAATTTTTTTAAAGGTTTTTTTAGTGTGGAGATGCAACATGAGAGGTTTCGCTTTTAAATGATTTTAATTTTAAGCTCTGAAACTATTAGAGAAGTGAGGGTAAAATTACACAAACCACCGTTGAAGATGAAGCAGCCATTCGTCTTGTCCTTCACGATGGATCGCCCGATGCTATATGATGTGTGCGTGTTGAGCTCAGGCCCCCTGACACGTAGTCACAACGGCGTAATTGATAATTCACTGGTGTCCTCCTTTCTCTTATCTGAGACGTCTTCGCCGAATACATGTTGAAAATATTTGAAGCCGATCATAAACGTTAATCCTTCTTCTGCAAATGACTGGCTGCTTCAGATCTTGTAGCTGTTCTGACTATAAGTGAACTTGTCATCGTTGCATGTGTCTTGTTGGCACCATCTTATTCAAGGCCATCAACAAAGGTATCTCTTTCAACATGAAGTGTGCTGAAAACGCTTTAGCCGATGGTCTTCTATCAGTCGTCCAGTTGCTAACGTCCTTTGTGCCTCTGATGTAGCCTTTCGTAACCTTATCACCAGATTGAGCTTTGCGTTACTCAGGGAAAGGCAAAGTTATATTAATAGGAGCCGAATGTTCTGTCTTATCGGCTTTTGCTTAGTATGCCTTTGACTTTCTTCTTGTTGAGGAACTGGAATGCTTTAGGTGAGCATGCTGTCAGGTAACTCACGGTAGCTTCGAAGAACGTCATTTGTGATGAAGCTGAGTGTGCCGTAGAGGACGAACACGAGCTCGGCGGTGCATGGATGCGTGCACGATGAGGTTCAGGCCCGGCCGAGTGTAGTTGATGTAGGAATTTGAGCATGTTCACCTTATGTTTTTTCTTCTCATTAGTTCTTCATATCTGTGTGTACACTCTTCTGCTCCAAGCCGATAAGTGTTCTTCTTGGAATATGTGTATAATGATATTTTCATCAGTGTGCTTATCGGCTGCTGCATCTAGAATTCCTATATGCTTCTGTAGTGCTGCTTTCCATGCTAACATTGGTCTTTAAATATGCCCTCCAGATATTTAACCAACGTAAACATAAATTGGGCATCGATCTTGAATGTATGCAATCTTCTGGTGCAGCGATCAGAACTATTGCTATCGTCCTACCCTTTTAGCCAATGCCTCCAAAAATTAGCCGATTGTATCATCCCATATATGTGTGATGCTTCTTGGTTAATCATCCTCGTGTCTGCTTGGTTGATTGGCTTTTGGTGTGTTGGCCTGACCTTGACAGCTGATTCTTATATCCACTAGTTAAGAATTGATTTTTTCTTAACTGAGTTCTTACAGTGTTGGATCTGGAGTTCGATTTGAGTAATACCGGCTGTGTAACATCGTCAGGGTCCAAACAGCTTTGATCGGCCTGATATTTTTGTTCGAGTCTGTCAGCTTACTCCATCGATCATATCTAGCTTCTTTATTCACCAACAATAGATTTCTCCACTTCTTGTGAATACTGAAAACGGATCGACTGTTGCCTCTTTGTCGATATTAAAGAGGCTGCAAGTTGCAACAGTCTTGCGAGGCTCCGCGTAGCCGATCATGAAGTGTGAGATTATACTATACTCTGATGGATGGTTAATGTTAGCTTGGATGCATGATGACAGATTGGTGATGATGGTGAATGTGAAGGTAAAGAACGTCCTTTACCACAACAATAGTACTTCATTTTTCATCTCGTGACGTTGCCAAATTTATTCCCAAAGAATGGTGAACTGTATTGTTGTGGGTCTGGCAATATTATCTGAACTCCAAGAAGTTGCAGCGCAGGATAAACGTCATTATGAGAAATCACCCTTCAAAATTATCATTAGTCTCAATGTTGATAGTACTCCAAAATAATTAATTCGGTCAGCTTTGTTTGTTTCCTCTGTAGACAGCAGAAAGTTTTCTATGCTGGAGGTGTGCCGACGGGACAATCGACTCTTGTGTTGATCAAATCATTTATTTCTAAAATAATTTGTATCA
Source organism: Coix lacryma-jobi var. lacryma-jobi (assembly GCA_009763385.1). Lineage (NCBI taxonomy): Eukaryota > Viridiplantae > Streptophyta > Magnoliopsida > Poales > Poaceae > Coix > Coix lacryma-jobi. Next base: position 135,134,142 of record CM019825.1, on the reverse strand, counting down.
ACATTGTAAATAATCTTCTGAGCCGATGGATCAATTTTGAGGCCGACTGAGACGTCTGGTATGAGACATCAAACCTCTTCTGAGTCGGCCATTGCATAATCCGGTGACTGCTGCGATTATGGTTACTGAAATTGTCTATCATTCGTCTATATTGGGATCAATAGAAATCCTTCTCGATAGGTTTCCCTCAGAGAAAACGCATATGCTTAGATGTCCGAACCATGGCTTGCATGCACATTATTTTGCTTTCCTTCCCCTATGATTATTAACCAATCAGTCTTTTTCGAATCAGCTTATACTTATACATTGCTGGGTATATGTACGCATACTGCCTTCAACATCTGATATTTACTTATACATTGCTGGGTATATGTACGCATACTGCCTTCAACATCTGATATTCTAAAACTACACCACATGGAAACTGATAGAACTAGTGCAACATGTTTAGATCATAAGTTCCGCGTACTTTTGCGGTTCACCTGGTTGCTTGATATTCAATCTCTTTTCTTTCATTACGCAGCCATCAGGTAACCAGGACTCTGATGCAATTGGACTTGCAATCATAGTTTGACGCTTGTACAGTCTCCATGTTTGTTGCTATCGAAGCTTCCTTCTGTTTTCTTGATTAAACATGCAAGTGCGGCAAACATGTAGGAGCTGGATAGTTCTGGATTAGAATCATCATCGACTACTTTTGTATCTTAATTTTAAACCAAAAGAGCCGATGTCCTGCTGCTGCTTTACCAGAACCAATATCTCATCGGTTTTATTATGTCTGGTATTGTGAACAGCCGATTCTTATATTCAAGAGTCGATTTCTCCTATCACTGCATAATGACATATTTCCATGAGTACCGAATTTGATTGCATTTATGATGCTTCCGGATATGCAAACTCTCTATTTTTCCATTCTTCTTATATACTGGAACTATGTTTGAAATCCACTCTGCATATCTACACGGCCGAATGAAATTTGCTTTCAATAATCTCTCCACTTCTTCTTTCACGTCGGCCAACACCTCTTCTTTAAAAATCTTCCAAGGAGGTTGTTTGTAGGGGCGATACCCAGGTTTGATCAGTAATCTATGTTCAACAATAGAACGATCTAGTCCGGGCATCTCTGTGTAATCCCAAGCAAAACAATCCTTGAACTCTTTCAAAAGGTTTATCAATCTCAATCTATACTCTGGATCCAAATTTGTACTGACATACACTGGTCTTGTTTTGGCTTCATTACCAATAATTGGATTATCCATTCAAAAATTGCTTTGAGAGCCGACTGCTTGGATCGGTTGTTGGTCCCACCGGGCGTTCCAAAAAGTGTGTTGGCACAAAATGCGTCGCACCGTGCCTCACACATAGCAAGCCGAAAAGCATGGCTTCAATCAGGTGTCTGGACGGTTTGAAATCCGGAGATGTGCTAGTCGGTTTGACCTGAAAGCCAACAAGGGACAAAACTGTGAGAATAAAACTGGAATAGCTGGATGAGACCAGACAGTTCCATATTTACGGCCCTGAAGCCACGCACAACGACATATAGCTATAGAAGCTATCTGTCAACAAGTTTTAGAGATCATTCGGCTAACTCCAAACACGAGCACATGTAAACAAATGGTTGCCGAATGATCATTCGTAAAAAGACATGCTTGAACAAGAGATAGATTATAAAATAACGTATAACCAAGCTCGGCAAACCAGCCGAATTGGGGTCCATGAAGAAGGAACATGCAAACCAAAAATGATTAAACTAATCTAAAACCTGCATCTACCGCACGATACCTAGTTTTATCAAAGCCTAAGCATGATTGATATGTATGAACCCGCAACACATAACAATCTAGATTAGAAATTAATTCGGCCATCATGGTTGTTCGATTATCGGAAGAAACAAGTAAAAACTTGTAAAGCAAGGCCGAACAAAAATCAATCTAGATTGGGCAAAAGAGTGTTGTAAAACTTAATTAAATAAATCATGCAACACATGGTAACTTAATGAATCTACTAGATTTTGCCAAATCTAATAGAGCCGATAACTATCTTGCTTTTGCTAAACATATCAATAAACGCCTGCCGCACGGTATTTATTCATAAGCAAAGCACAAGCGAAGACTTCTTGATCATTAGCAAAGGTCCGCCGCACGACCATTGTAAACAAACAAGACTACTTGCATCACATCTAAATCCACCGCATGATACTAGACATGATAACAAGGTTGCCGGGACTTACGGAGGTCAACGGATCGATGATTCCTCTCGAAGAACTCGACGGCACGACAAAGGACTTGAAGATGGCACGGGGCCGATTTGTATTGATATGGTTGTGATAAGAGTCCTGAAGGGACTTACCTAATAATATCTAAAATAAAGAAAAATATTATATGACATGCTTACGTACGTACGTAAGGATCCTAGATGGATACGTGATATCATAATTGCTGACCAATCCTTCGAATCTGGTCCCTTGATTGTTTCACACGGAAATAGCTCCGGCCATATATGTTTTGCACTTGCCCCTTCCACCACAAACCAATGATTTGTTTCCTATTTTCTTTTCATTATCAATTGTCAGACGGGTAATAATATTTCCACTGAACTGGTCTTCAAGATGGCTGTACGGTTCATGCCCGGCTAGTTGTAATTGGCTAATTACGTATATGTGTATGTATAGCCGAACATGTAGGGCCGTTGAACATGTACGTCGTCTTCTATCCTTTCCTTCATCGTGAAGCCATTCATGCTAAATATAGAACTGGACGTCGAGACGTGCATGCTTTATATATATTTATATTTAAATTGCCTTCTTTGCTCGCTTGCCACATCATAACGCCACCAAATCCAACTCCTGGCCAATGAGATCAGACCCCTCTGATTCTTGAATACTTGTTTAATCTATCATGGCCATGGTCGATTATCCTCGTGATTGACTTCTCTTGCCATATCTATTTCCCGAATGGAGTCACACCCTTGTAAAATAGTCGACCGCACAGGTAGTTGCCGAAACTCCGAAAATTAACCGATCGCTTGGCCATCTGCTGAATGCTCTTCTTACTGTTCGTTGGGTCCACCTGTCATCTTCTCAATGTTGACCAAAATCCAGTGTTAAAACTCTCACCACGCCACTCGATCCTAGTAACAACGCAATGTTAGATCGCTCAAGTGGCACTAGATGACCGATATGCAAACAAGTTTGCTCCTCTTGATAGTACGGCCATCTATCCTAAACTCGGTCATAATCTTCTCTACACACCTATGGGGTGAAATGAAATGCCCTACAAATATACCTTTGCCTTGCACATTCCATTCCATCTCCTCCGGTGTTGATGCAACACATGCACCAACCTATCATCAAATGATATGCTCCACTTCATATCATCACATGGCCTCCATGGTCCATCGATCTTGACCTCACTTGCTCTTCACCATTGCTTCGGTCCATCAGCGCCAAGTCTTGCTTAAGCCTCCCGAAACTCGGTACCAACTGAAGGACCGAGAATGCTAAAGCAAGGCGACCAGAGGGGGGGGGGGGTGAATGGGAGCCTAAAAAATTCTTTCAAAATTACGGCCTCTGTCCCAACAAAATCAACCCCAAAAGCTTTGGGCTCAAACGCAATGCCCACGACCCTCGGAAAGAGGGTGGATGATCCCTAGGATCACAACGAGGCACCACACAAGAGCGCAATCCAAAACTCCCAAAACTCCGAGTCAAGTTCGTATCCAAAAGACCCACTCCCAAACGTAGATGGAGGGCTACGTTGGGAAATCCCTAAATACCGATGCTAACAGGTAGCAAATATACCTAGAGAGGTTCCTAGGTGAACTCTAGGAGCAAACGAGAAGTCCGGAAACGAAGCCGAAAAGCCAGGAGAGCAAACACACTAAAACTGCACGAGCTGCAGAGTCCCGGACAGTCCGCCGTTAGGCTCCCGGACTATCCGGTGAAGGCCGGACTATCCGCCACACGGGGTCCGGACTGTCCGCCGACCAAAGGACAAAAACAGCAACGCTGCTGGACGCTCCTGCGCGACATGCGGACTGTCCGCGCCTTATACGGCGGACTGTCCGCCGATCACCTGAAGGGAAAAGCACCGAGGCAAACAACCACGGCTCCGGCTGAAACCCCGACTCGTGGAGTGTCTGCAGCTGGGGGGCGGACAGTCCGCCACTGCCCAGAAAGTGCAAAAACTACACGGGACAAAACCAAAATCGATTGGATCCTCACCAAATCGAATGGGGCTGCAACCAAACTTCTCCCAAGTGTTCTTCTACATGTTGTGAAGCTAATCCTAGGATATCATCGCTCCAAACCAACTAATCCATGAGAAATCCGAAGAACACTAGAAAAGGGGAAGAAACGAAGAACGAACGCGATTTCAACCCGATCTATGTGCCCATGAGTTTAGAGGGGAAATCCTTCAGTGGAAAGAAGGAGCTCACGGCAACAAACAATCTGATTCAAACGGAATCGCAAATCGTTGCTCGGAGAGGGAGAACGAGGCAAATCTCCGAGAAGGGAAAAACGAAAACGTGAAGAACCAAAACGCGATTCGATCCAAATTGCAGCCAACAAAGAGGAGGGGCGGAATTGATCCTTGGATTGCTACTAGATGAAGAATTGTGTAGCACTCTGTGTCGGGTTACAAGCCACTCCTCGCAGTACAAAACGCGGATGGCGAAAAGCTCAAGAACAAGAGTCAGTCTCTCCTCTTACCTAAACAAAATGAGAGTGACACCTCCAAGGATGGCTGTCCAACACAGCCCCTTCATCTATATATAGGCGCACGTCCAAATGACACAAACGCCCTAACATGAAGTACTAACCCAAATACCCCCTAGGGGTAAAACCGTCCAACTCTGGCAGTTTCCATCCGAAGGCCACACGCCTTCTCATCCTTCGCTTCGCCTCGACGCAAGCTCCAGGATGCCGCCACGTGCCATTACCGTCGACCGCCGCGCCTTCTCACCGATAGCTTCGCCGCAACGCATGCCTCTCGGTGCCGCCACGCGTCGACCGTTCCGCATAGGAACCTTCCCCCGGTTTTGAGGCCCAAACCGAGAAACCTGCCAGCCCAGGTTTTGAGGCCCAAACCTGGAAACCATCCACCCCGAGTTTTGAGGCCCAAACTCGGAAACCCGCGAGCCCAGGTTTTGAGGCCCAAACCTGGAAACCGTCCATCCCGAGTTTTGAGACCCAAACTCAGAAACCGTCGAGGGTAGCTTTTTGAGGCTCAGCTACCAAACCCGCACCGTAGACGAGATGTGGTTCTCACACCCCGACCACCGGCACCGATGCCGATGCATGTCCAGCCTCCACGCCGGGCACAACGCCTTCGCCATCCTTCTTGACTCAGCCGACGACACTTGCGCCGCACGCAAGCCCGTGTCCGACCTCCCGCCAAGTGCCACGACGCCATCGTCTTCGTCCCGACTCGACCGGTGCATCGCACATCCCCATGTGCTCTCGCTCACCGATGCCATGTGCCAGCTACCACATCTGGTCCTCTGGCCTCTCGGTCCGTCGATCTAAGCCTCACATCCGGCATGGCACGTCCGCCGCACGGCACGCCCATCCTTCACCATTCCCGGTCCGTCGGCACGACACGTCTCTACTTGACCTTCACCTCGCCATCGACCACTGTATCCGAGCTCAACACCTGCACATCAACACAGCCAAGAGACACATGTTGCACACGCACACCAACCCGGTAAACACACACAACTCAACGCCACCGGTTAGCCATAAACATTAAGCGCATAGCAAATAATGACTCAACCGGGAAAAGCCTAAAACCTTCCTCATCAAAGTCAATCATTCATCATATATGTTCTCAATCTCCCCCTTGATGAATGCATTGACTAACAATAAAACCACAAAGGAAGGGTTTGAAGGCAAGCCTCATCTAAGTGCCCAAAAGCCAAGCAAAAGCAAACACAAGGCTACTTGAGATGAGGAAGGGTCATGAAAACTCCAAATAAAAGCTCTCGGTCCCGAAAGAAATGGGAAAAGCGGGCAAAGCCTCCACACAACCGAAGAGGCAAGAGAAGACAAGAGTTTCATGAAATCCCAAGAGGCACTCGAAAACCATTCTCAAATAAATTGTCAAACAAAAGAAACGGGAAAAGCGGGCAAAGCCTCCACACAACCGAAGAGGCAAGAGAAGACAAGAGTTTCATGAAATCCCAAAAGGCACTCGAAAACCATTCTCAAATAAATTGTCAAACAATCATCACAAAAGAAACCAAGGTACTTATCCACTTGGGTTCACTTGGGTCGAAATTTCTCCCCCTTGATGATTGAATTGACAAAAACTAGGGACAAGAGATGGTTTGAGATACCAAAACCAAAAACTTGGTCCCCAAAGACATGGGCAATAACTCAATGCAACCGAGCAGAGGATCAGAGCAACAACTCATCAAAGAGCAAAACTCGATCACACAGAGCGAAAGACTTGGTTCCCAAAGACATGGGCAACGGCTCGACGCCACCAAGTCAAAAATGAGCTAGCCCTCAAGAAAAGGCAGAAAAATGACTCAACACCACTAGCTCAAGGCTCGATACCAATTGAGGCTGAAACAACGCATTAGAATGCAAAACTGCTAGTCCCTCAAGATAGAGGCACATAGGCTCAACACAACTAGCAGACTCGATACCAATCACAGACAACCAAAAATTGGTGAAAAACAGCTAGTTTCTCAAGACAGAGGCACATAGGCTCGACACAACTAGCTGAAGGCTCCATATCGATCGAAAATACCAAGCAAAAACTGCTAGTCTCTCAAGAGAGAGGCAACAAAGGCCCAACACGACTAGCAGGCTCGATACAGATTGAGAAAAACACAAAGACAAGCTCAACACTAAATGGAGCACAAACACTCGGAGCACGCGGAGAAGCAGCAAGACAAAAGCGACTCCCCCATAAATCATGCCTACACACAAAGGCTATGCAACAAAGCTCATGACACCAATTACACTCCATACCAAAAGATGGATACCAATTGAAACACATAAAAGAGCTATACCAATTGAAGAAGAACATAAAAGAGCTAAACTCCCCCTAGCTCAAAGCTCTCCCCAAGATGCATGACTCTCCCCTTTGTGCCACTCATAAATAAAGCCAATTTTTGAGACTTAAACCATTTTTACAACCCCCTCATAAATAAAGCCAATTTTTGAGACTTAAACCATTTTGTTTTCCTCCTTTTTATTTGATAAACTATTTTGAACTAGGTCAAGATGTCAACAAGAAAAACATTTTACTCAGTATTCTTTATTTTATGAAACTATTTGCCAAGCCAGAAAGTCACTCAAACAACAAAGTTCAATAGAAACCAAAATCCAGACAAATATTCAGAGACAAAAGCACTTTGATGCAAATGAAATGATGCAATGCATTGCTCATGCATTTTAGTAGCTAAATATAGTTCCTAATGCATTGCTTGACACTAGGGTGTCACAAAGCCTATGCAATAAAAGCAATCGGAAGCTTAAAACACCGGTTTCGGTCTTACACTACACGGCTGAAGTTTAACTCAATTGTGCAATGAGAAACAGTCTCGATATCGTGAGGTGCTGACACATGCAATCTCATCTCGATCTTTTCATTTCACTTAGACTTGGATCAAATTTTAGCACAAGGTAAATATGAACAATCCAAGCAAGTGAATGACTCAATGCAAGAGACATAGCAACCTAGCATACAAAAGATAGCACAAGTGATCTCAACACATCCTACCCATGCTAGTTGCCAATATCAATGGTGAACAAATTAAAGGTTTTATAGTTGATTAATCAAGTTCACCATTTGCAAAAAATAGCTTAGCTCATAACATGTATCAAGTGATCAAAAAGAGCCTAAGCTACAAGCATCATCATGAATCAATAGGGCATACCAAAAAGAGCATAGTCTCATTCTCATTGCTCTGTACAAGAAGCTCTAAAATGCAAGATATACATGATGAAATGCATGCAAAAGCTAACCTATAAGGAACGAAGCAAAAGCTAGCCTAAAAGAAAAGACCCAAAACAAAAGGGTATCGGAGAAGTCAAACTATGAAACAACAAGCAAAATACTTCCCCAACTAAAAGGGAAACACACACCAAACTCACAAGCGAAGAGCCAGGAAACGCTCAAGCGACAACTAGCAAAATCCACATCGAAAAGACCACACGGCAAAAAGAGGTCAAGGAAGAAGAGTACCAAAACCCGAACTCAGAAGTGTGTCGGAGGTACCTCATGAAACGCATGACCGCCTGCTGGTGTGATACTCGAGGGGACGCCTGAATCTGCTGAACTCCGGGGCGCCTGCCTCGCCGAAGTCGTCTCCCCCTCGCCTAATGCTGTCGCTCCCACAGGTGCAGCTAGTGCTCGTTGGAGAGCTGCTCGAACGGAACCCCAAGTCGTGGCAGAAGTGGGATCGGGTCCATGAGCCGAAATGCTCTCTCCAGGCTCCTGTTCTCCTGCACACTCAAAGGCAGAAGAAACACAAGGCGTTGTCTCGTCCAGTGTGTCCTCAAGGTCTCCACGAAAACGGTTAGTCACATAATAAGCGTAAGGTGAACTCTCAACAAAAGGAGATCTACCTATGAATGATACCGCAAGGAGATCTGAACTCAAACTAGTCAAGACTACCATGCAACAGGATAAAGCACTGTATAGCAAAAAGCAGCCTAAATACATGATCAACCCAAACATAGCCTAAGCCTCAACACATGCTACACTGCAAGATAAAGATAGCAATAGATCCAAAAGCATGTAACATGATAAAATTGTGGAAAGGCTAGTGCTCAAGCTAATCATATCAACAGGATACATGTAGCTAACCAAAACTAGCACCTGAAAAGTGACACCTAATGAACATCATACCACTACAAATCAAGCTCATGAAGAAATATGGTAAAACATGGCACAATGTTCATGAGGGTCACAAACTAGCATGAAAAGTGACTAATCCACCAGGCTATACACAAAGCTAGCATGACATATGATATAGAAGATAGCACATGCTAGACTATACAAAACATGATACAAAAGAAAATGTACATGCAAGAACTATACAAGTGAGCACATGAAGAACCATCTCATACCACAAGACATAGATCATGGATGTACAAGGTATGAGTGTATATGAAAGCTCACTGGATAGCAAAAGCCTCTTTGGAGGCAAATCTAAGCGGGGTGTAGAGAACCATCAACTCTTGATCACATCTAAAAGATCAAGCTCCATCAGGAGCATGTTCTCCACCCCGCGTCCTCATATCTACACACAAGAGGACAAAGCAGCCCGGGTCTTGAATCTCGAAGGGTTAGCAAGCATGTACTTGGGAACCCAAGACTTGGTCACAAAACTCAACTTATCTTGTGGGTTAGCATGATGCAAATGTTGGTTCAAATGCAATTGTGAAACACCCTTGGAAGAATTCCTCAAAAGGACAACTCGAGGAGAAGAGCGAGTCGTACCACGGGAAAAGAGGCAAACATCTTCCAAGGTTTTTGTAGAAGAACCAATAGAAGCACCATGAAAAGCATGACGTGGACCAAGAGAAGAAGCACCAGAAGCATGTCCACGATCATGACCTATCCCACTAGAAAAGGAGTCATAAAACCCATCAACAAAGAGGAGCTTCTTACTAGGAGCACAAGCGTTCATTCCATGAGAAGGGCTATGAACCACCATCTTCCTAGAAGAGCGAGCTTGGCGCAAACGTTTGGCACGCCTATAGCAAAAGCTTTCTTGATGCCCATCTTTCTCACAAAAAGAGCAATGGTACAAAGACCTATTGGAAGGCACACCATTCTCTGACAAGTGAGAAGTCCCTTGGGACTTAGAACAAGAAGCATCAACGTTCAACTTGGTGCCAACACTAGGAGCACACGTGCCATGGGAAAGGCTACGCGGCTTCCTAAAAGGCTTAGCTCGAATTCGTCGCTCGTGTTTGACACAGCGGAAACAAAAATCGAATGAGTGTCTATCATTCTTGCAAAAGGTGCAATGGAAAACCGGATTGAGAGCACGAGTACCAAAAATATGAGAAGCACCCTTATCAAGAGAAGTCCCTTGGACATCACTCGAAGAAACAACAAGGTTAGGAGTAGCTATGAAAGAGCCATCCGAAACCTTGACACTAGTGCTAACGTCAAAAGACTCACGCGCAACACAAGAACTCAACTCCGGTTGCAAAGATCCAGACTTGGAAACATCATCATCGGAGTTGGAAGAAATGCGTGACTCAAACGACTTAGCACAAAGGCTCTTGCATCTTTTGGCCAAAACCTCATTTTCAAACATGAGGCGGTCACAAGTACCACAAGGAGTGTTTCTCAAGTTTTCTATCTCCTTTTCAATGCACTCGACATATGTGGTACGCAAGAGCTCAATCTCCTTCTCAAGGTTGGCACTCATATCATTGTGCTCAACCAACTTAGCGCTCATGTCATCGCACATTTGCTTCAAAACCAAAACTTCTTTTTTCTAAATCAATGCATGATATGCAAATGAAATCGGTGGAAGAAACATCACCATTCACATCAAACAAAGAATCATGATTAGCACAAGAAGTAAGGCAAGCACTTTTATTCAAAGAGCACAAGCTACAAGGCCTAGCTTTTATCTCATCAATTTCAGCCCTAACACGCTCAAGTTCATCCACACATGTGGTGTGAGTCAATTTTAATTCATTAAATTCAGCATGTAAAGACTCACAAGAAACACATGGTAACAAAGCATTTTACTTAAGCAAGGCTATTTCAGTTTTAGCACAATCAAGATCCTTGCGCAAGTCAATGCAAACTAGACATGGTATGGAAGCATTTCATTTTAGCATTTCATTTTCAGATTTTAAGCTAGCAACCTAACCATGTGACTACAAGAGGTGCAAGGTAAAGATGCACTAGACTTCCAATGAAAAAGGCCACATTTCAATCTAGTGATAGAGCATTTCAATTTCTTGACCTTTCTACGCAAGGTATCACAAAGCTCATCATATCTCATGTTATCATCACAGCAGGCTTCAAATCGTTGAGACAAAGCCCCAAGACTAGCAACAAGTGTACCTTTCTTGGCCTTGCCAAGTTCACGTACAAGATCCTCCATCGAATGCTCATCATCTCCTAGAAAGTCCAGCAAAGCCTCCACCTCTCGTTCCGTCTCAAGAACCGCACTCCTCCTTCTTGCCAAAATGCCATCCTTGGTCGCATGTTCAAGACTCAAACCTAAAGACAAAGACACACTGGAAGAAGAGCTTGGTGCCATCTCCAAAAGCACCGTTAGTGTTAGCCAAAACACAAGCTCAACACCTCGACAAGCAAAGTCGGAAACAAAACCGCTCTCAAAAAGTCGCCTTCGCGGATCCGGAACCGGTTAAGGTAGAGAGATCCTTAACTGGCTCCGATACCAATTGAAGGACCAAGAATGCTAAAGCAAGGCGACCAGAGGGGGGTGAATGGGAGCCTAAAAATTTCTTTCAAAATTACGGCCTCTGTCCCAACAAAATCAACCCCAAAAGCTTCGGGCTCAAACGCAATGCCCACGACCCTCGAAAAGAGGGTGGATGATCCCTAGGATCACAGCGAGGCACCACACAAGAGAGCAATCCAAAACTCCCAAAACTTTGAGTCAAGGTCGTATCCAAAAGACCCACTCTCAAACGTAGATGGAGGGCTACGTCGGGAAATCCCTAAATACCGATGCTAACACGTAGCAAAGATACCTAGAGAGGTTCCTAGGTGAACTCTAGGAGCAAACGAGAAGTTCGGAAATGAAGCCGAAAAGCCAGGAGAGCAAACACACTAAAACTGCACAAGCTGCAGAGTCCCGGACAGTCCGCCATTAGGCTCCCGGACTGTCCCGTGAAGGTCAGACTGTCCGCCACACGGGGTCCGGACTGTCCGCCGTCCAAAGGACAAAAACAACAACGCTGCTGGACTGTCCGGGAGCCTTATACGGCGGACTGTCCGCCGGTCACCCGAAGGGAAAAGCACCGAGGCAAACAGCCACGGCTCCGGCTGAAACCCCGACTTGCGGACTGTCCGCAGCTGGGGGGCGGACAGTCCGCCACTACCCAGAAAGTGCAAAAACTGCACGGGACAAAACCAAAATTGATTGGATCCTCACCAAATCGAATGGGGCTGCAACCAAACTTCTCCCAAGTGTTCTTCTACGTGTTGGGAAGCTAATCCTAGGATATCATTGCTCCAAACCAACTAATCCATGAGAAATCCGAAGAACACTAGAAAAGGGGAAGAAACGAAGAACGAACGCGATTTCAACCCGATCTATGTGCCCGTGAGGTTAGAGGGGAAATCCTTCAGTGGAAAGAAGGAGCTCACGGCAACAAACAATCTGATTCAAACGGAATCGCAAATCGTTGCTCGAAGAGGGAGAACGAGGCAAATCTCCGAGAAGGGAAAAACGAAAACGCGAAGAACAAAAACGCGATTCGATCCAAATTGCAGCCAACAAAGAGGAGGGGCGAAATTGATCCTTGGATTGCTACTAGATGAAGAATTGTGTAGCACTCTGTGTCGGGTTACAAGCCACTCCTCACAGTACAAAACGCGGATGGCGAAAAGCTCAAGAACAAGAGCTGGTCTCTCCTCTTACCCTAGCCTCCTCTCACCTAAACAAAATGAGAGTGACACCTCCAAGGATGGCTATCCAACACAACCCCTTCATCTATATATAGGCGCACGTCCAAATGACACAAACGCCCTAACATGAAGTACTAACCCAAATACCCTCTAGGGGTAAAACCGTCCAACTCTGGCAGTTTCCATCCGACGGCCACACGCCTTCTCATCCTTCGCTTCGCCTCGACGCAAGCTCCAGGATGCCGCCACGTGCCGTCACCGTCGACAGCCGCGCCTTCTCACCGATAGCTTCGCCGCAACACAAGCCTCTCGGCGCCGCCACGCGTCGACCATTCCGCATAGGAACCTTCCCCCGGTTTTGAGGCCCAAACCGGGAAACCTGCCAGCCCAGGTTTTGAGGCCCAAACCTGGAAACCGTCCACCCGAGTTTTGAGGCCCAAACTCAGAAACCCGCGAGCCCAGGTTTTGAGGCCCAAACCAGGAAACCGTCCATCCCGAGTTTTGAGGCCCAAACTCGAAAACCGGCCACCCGAGTTTTGAGGCCCAAACTCGGAAACCGTCGAGGGTAGCTTTTTGAGGCTCAGCTACCGAACCCGCACCGTAGACGGGATGTGGTTCTCACACCCCGACCACCGGCACCGATGCCGATGCATGTCCAACCTCCACGCCGGGCACAACGCCTTCGCCATCTGTTGGCACCAAAAGTGGCGCACTGTGCCAATCACACAGCAAGCCGGAGAAGCTGGCTTCAATCGTGGCCCGGGTGCTCGGAAGTCCGGTACGTGCCAGTCAGTTTGCCCTGCAACTAACAAGGGAGATAACTGTTAAATACAAAGCTGGAACATGTCGGGTATGACCAGACAGTTCCAAAATATACGGCCCTGAAGCCACTTACGATGACATATAGCTATGGAAGCTATCTGTCAACAGGTTTAAAGATTATTCGGCAATATGAACAGAGTTACGTGAATAACAGGTTGCCGAACACGTTTGCATAAAAATCGTACTTGCGTGATGTATTGGATATAAGTTAAAACTTAACCAATCTCGATTGTACAACCGAGTTGGGATCCATGGAGATTGAACATACAAACTAAGCATGACTAAGCTAATCTAAAGCCTGCGCCTGCCGCACGACACCTAGCCTTGTCATAGATCAAACACACTTAACATGCATGAACCCTCACCACGTGGCAATCCAGATACGATCCGATTGGCTATTACGAACAATAGATCCACTGCATAAAAGACCTTTCAATAATAAACGTGAAAGAACAGAGCAGATCTGTAAAGATGAAGCCGAACCGAACGGTATCTAGATTGGGCAAAAGTGTTATGATGAGATAAACATAACAAAACATATAACACAAGGTAACTTAATGAATCTATCAGATTGCCAAATCTAACAGAGCCGATAACTATTTTTACTCATGACTCAATCCGCCGCACGATACAAGGCATAAGCAAAAACCTCCCGTCATCAGCTTAAATCCGCCGCACGATACTAAGCTTAACGTACGAGACTACTTGCACCATATCTAAATCCGCCGCACGATACTAGACATGATAACAAGGTTGTCGGAACTTACGGAGGTCGATGGATCGATGGCCCCTCTCGAAGAACACGACGACACGACTTGGACTCGAAGACGGCACGGGGCCGGGTTGGTTGTATTGATTGTGAACCTCCTTTACAATAGCCTCAGGGTTTATATTTATACCCTGGTGTTCTCTGAGTCCTAGAAGGATACGATTACAATGATAAATTAGGAAACTATCAAAAACATGATGCCTTTTGCTCCAAGCTTCCTTTAATAACCGGCATGCGCTAAAATGACGAGATTCCCATCGCTAAATCTTCTTGACATGCCGTATTCGTCGCAAACCGACTTGGCTTGAGGTAGCCGACCGCAGCGTCACGTTGCTGAATCCGCTCGCCGTTGACTAGTTGCTTTCACAGCCTTGCTGAATACATCGAGTTAGCCGAACGCGTCCGCCGTCTGCCGAATCCTTCAAGCGGCGGCGTTCGTCGAATCTTCATAGTGCCGGTCCACTTGTCATAGTGCGAAAATTCGGTGTTAACACATGCCCCCTAATTTTGGGATAAATGTTTTATTCTAAAATTCATTTTCTCCTTTTCGCACCATTGTAGAGTCTCTAGAAGCATCCGACTTCCCACGTCATTTAATCATCACAGCTGCCGACTCGTCTCCCGATGCACTTGAGATCTTTAAAACTTCCTCTCTATTCCATTTCGCCCTGAGCTTCCCGAATTCCTCTGTTCAGCTTCTTCATCTAGAAAAACCCTCTCTTCTCTTGCCCTGAACCGGAAAATGTCTTCCCAAGCAAGCCATTATAGTCTCGAGCTCGGCGACACCAGCACTTCTAAGAGAAGGTTGCTTCTTCTTTGATCTTTTCGCTTTGGATGTTTAGGCCTCATTTTGTTTCCTCTTCAGGAGGACTGGCGATGACCTCACCGAGGACCTGGCTCAGAAGGTCACAGATCTCCAGTCTGATCTAGGAAAGAAGAATCGGGAGATTACTCAAATCTCTCAGGAGCGCGATGCTTTTCGGGAACAAGCCATCGGTAAGCATTCCCCAACTGTCCTTTTCTTATCCCTTTCCTCTGCTTGACCCCTCTTTCTTTCAGCTCTGGAGACTAGGCTCCACTCCCTCGAAGCCGCTATTGCCGACCTTGCTACTTCAGCCAATGTGTCAGGCACGGTGACTCTAAGGTAGGTGAATAAGATCAAGCGGGTCCTTCCTGACATTTCTAGGGCCGGCATGGGCTACGGCGCAGCACTTGCCTTCAATGCCGTCCGG
Source organism: Coix lacryma-jobi var. lacryma-jobi (assembly GCA_009763385.1). NCBI lineage: Eukaryota > Viridiplantae > Streptophyta > Magnoliopsida > Poales > Poaceae > Coix > Coix lacryma-jobi. The sequence goes on along the minus strand of CM019825.1, from coordinate 135,118,732 downwards.
ATCCATTCTGGCGCCGACTACCGCCATTTTGACGTTTGTGAGCGAGGACTAGAATTTAGGATAGCACGTTCTGTTGAGGATATGAAAGAAGCCGGAACAGACTTGGCTGACTCTTTCGATTCTGATCTTCCGATTAGAAATAGAATGACATGGACGAACTGATCCTTCATTTGTAATCGACTCTTGTCATGTGAATAAGAAGTCCTTTTATCTATTTTCTTGAAATCAATCTGTGACTGATCTTTCGGGATCAAAGCATATTCCATTCCATGTACTTGGCCATTTGTATCTTGTAATATATCTGTATTTTGCATCCAATCGGTTACCGTTCTGATGACATCGTGTTTAACCGTGTGAACCTGTTCGGCAATCTGGCCAGTGTTTGTCCCGAACACCTAAATCGGCAGTTTTGCCGAAGCCAGGCGCTCTGCTCCCCGCCGAACACGTGAGTACATTCAGACGGTTTGCACAGCCCATTACTGTAGAGGCCCATCTTGGGAAACAGAAAAACCCCAATCCGCCGGTTGATATTCGGCATAAATCGTCCCTGGAGGCCTGCCTCTTCCCCAATCTTGCATTCGCCCCTCTAGTACTCTCGCCGCCTCGACTTCCTTGCCTGCTCTGCCCCGGAAAACTCTAACCTCCCGGGTGCAATGGCGATCCATGACGACCGCGGCAAGCGCCCGACGACTGAGGAGGCCGAAGGGAGTCACGCTCGGCGCCTCCGTCAGCGCGGGTAGGACTCCTTGCTTACGTCCTTTGTGGCAGTTTCTTGAAAACTTCGCTCACGCTCTGTTACTGTTCGCCGACAGGGTCCCCGTTATCTCTTCCGCCGACGGGCATGCCCGGCCTTCTCCAGCACCGGGGAGGCCAGAGGCTCCACCATCGGGCTCGTCAAGCTCCTCCGACAGCCTCTCCTATCACTCCCATCCTTGGGAGGCGAGCCCGAACCGGGACTCCGACGGCGGCCTCTACGACCACAACGACGCTTTGAACTTCATGGCGCTGCGGGACGAGTCCCGGGAAGAGCTGGCCGCCGTCTCGAAGCAGTACGGGATCGATCAGCTGGAGTGGGAGGACCAGCGCCGGCAGTTCTGCGACGCAATCACGGGTATGGACACCCAATCCTAGATCGGCTTTCGGTCGTTCTTGTTGATCTTTTAACCGATCCACTTCAACTCGTCGTTCATAGCGCTGTCTGAAGAGCTGGAGCACCTGAAGATGGCGGCGAACGCCGTCGCAGACCGGGTGAACGCCCAGGGCGACACCGCCGAGGCGCGCCTGGCCAATGTGCACGGCCGCGTTGAGCAGGTCGCCCTGCAGGGTGTGCACCACGGCGTGGCGCTGGGGCTATCGGCGCTAACGGTCCGCACAGAGGAGGACTTCTCCGTGACGCCGGTTGGCTTCCTCGGCGGGGCATGTCCGGAGGACGTCGAGCAGATCGACGATTTTCTGGACTCCTACGAGGATCATGCTCACGCCCTCGCCGCAGTCACCAATCCGCAGACGGTCATCAACAAGGTGCTTGGTAACTGATCTGCACTTTCGTACCGCCCCAACTTATGAACAATGTTCTATTCTGCTATGTTCATGCGCACAATCTTTTCTCCCGTTCTGCGCTTGTTGAGCGTTTGATTTATCTAGCCGATTGCACAGCACCGCGTGCACTTGGCCTTGTATTTCTGCGTTTTTTGCGCTAGAGGCGACACATGCCGTGCCGGCTGTTTTTTGCTCTAAGGGCGATAGAACCGATCGGCCATTTTTTGTGCTAAGGGCGATACAACCTTGTATCGGCCGTCGGTGCCCGCTAGTCCTTGATTCCGTTATGCACCGACCTCCACGCTAGGATGAAATCTCTTTAGATAATGTCCATTAATTGCCCTAGTAAACTCTTCTCCTTGGAGGGTTTTCAGAATGTACGCATTACCCGGAGCACGTCTTAGAATTCGAAAAGGCCCTTCCCAGTTAGGGGACCATTTGCCGAATACCTTGTCTTTGGTACCGATTGGCAAGATAATTTTCCAAACTAAGTCTCCTTCTTCGAATCCTTTTTCTCTCACTTTCGAGTTGTAGTACTTGGCAACGCGTATCTTGTTCCTTTCAATACTTTCCAAGTCTTTGAGACGAATCAAATGCAAATCCTCTAGCTCATCCATCATCAAATCTTTATAATCTTCTTTAGCTAGGTCGCTCTGCAATGTAATTCGTCTTGATCCCGATTGCAACTCCCGTGGTAGCACTGCGTGATGCCCGTAGACCAACTCGTATGGCGACATCTGAGTCGACCCATGACAAGCCATTCGGTAAGCCCACAAAGCTTCATTGAGTACCAAGTGCCACCTTTTAGGTTTTTCTTCGATCTTCTTCTAAATAATCTTAATCATGATTTTGTTAGAAGCTTCTGCCTGCCCATTGGCCTGTGCATAATAAGGGGAAGAATTATAGAGTTTAACCCCCATCCCTTCGGCAAAGTCACGAAACTCCGAGGAAGTGAACTGAGTTCCCTGATCGGTAGTGATGGACTGGGGAATGCCGAATCGGTAAATGATGTGCTCCCTGACGAAGGATACCATGTTCTCTGATGTCACCTTCTTCAATGGGATGGCCTCAACCCACTTAGTGAAATAATCTGTGGCTAACAAAACAAACTTATGTCCCTTGCTAGATGGAGGGTGGATCTGGCCGATCAAATCAATGCCCCATCCTCTGAAAGGCCAAGGCTTAATGATCGGATTCATGGCCGATGCTGGGGCCCTTTGCACATTGCCGAATCGCTGGCAATCCTGACAACCTCTGTAGTACTCAAAGCAATCTTCGAGCATAGTCGGCCAAAAATATCCAGTCCTCCTGATTAACCATCTCATACGGTGAGCCGACTGGTGTGCACCACATACGCCTTCGTGCACCTCATACATCAGTTTCCTAGCCCCGTCTTGGTTCAGGCATTTAAGCAAAACCCCATCTATGGATTTGTAGTACAATTGATTGTCCAAGAGCGTGAACTTAAGAGCCTTGTACCTGAGTTTTCGGGAGACTTTCTTGGATGGGTCCCTGAGGTAATCGGCAATGCTGTCTCTCCAGTCTTCAATTGCCTGATTATCACCTGGGACTGCTTGATCATCTTCTGGGGTTGCTTGCTCTTCCTCAAGTGCAAAAATGTTTTGATTTTCCCTATACCCGGATGCTGCCTGAGCCAACTGGTTTGCTTCTTCGTTTTGCCCCCTAGGAATATGTTGCAAGGTTGCCGACCGGAACTGTTTGAGGAGCTCTTGGCAACCTTCGAGATATTCCTGCAGCGTGTCGTTCTTGCACTCGTATTTGCCGGTCAATTGCTTGATCACCAATTCCGAGTCACCGAAGATCTCCACGGCGTCTGCCTTAATGTCCACAAGCAACCGCAGCCCTCGGAGCAGTGCTTCATACTCTGCTTGATTATTAGTCACTGGGTACTCAATCGGTATAGAGTACTTGAAGGGTGCCCCCTTGGGAGAAATCAACACGATCCCGACTCCACCACCTTTGCTGCACGAGGATCCATCAAAAAACAATGCCCAAGGGATAATGGTTACCATGTTAGCATTATGATCACGGTGGTGAGTGACAAAATCAGCCATAATCTGGCCTTTAACAGCCTTTGCCGATTCAAAATGCAAATCAAATTCAGAAAGGGCCAAAACCCATTTGCCGATCCTTCCACTTAAAATCGGCATCGATAACATGTGCTTGATTACATCAAACTCTGATACTACCACGCATTCGGCATTCAATAGATAGTACCGAAACTTAGTACAGGAATAGAAAACACACAAGCACAACTTTTCCGTAGCCGAATACCTCGTTTCGGGGTCCAGCAGCTTTCGGCTAAGATAGGCTATGACTCTCTCTTTTCCTTCGAATTCCTGCATGAGGGCCGACCCTATTGTTAGGTTGTCGGCCGCCACGTACAACTTGAAAGGCTTGTCGAGTTGTGGAGGAACCAATACTGGTGGTGCCTTCATGTACTCCTTGATCTCATCGAAAGCCTTTTGTTGCACGTCACCCCACACGAACTCCTGATCTTTCTTGAGCTTCAATAGTGGAGAAAATGGCAGCACGCGCTCAGACAAGTTGGATATGAACCTTCTGACAAAGTTGATTTTGCCGAGCAGTGATTGAAGTTCTTTGAGATTGGTCGGCGGCACTACCTTATCAATTGCTTCCATGCTCTTCCTGCCGACTTCGATCCCCTTTTTGTGGACCAGGAATCCCAGAAACTCACCAACCGACACCCCAAATGCACACTTGGTTGGATTCATCTTTAAACCATGTTTCCTCGTGCACTCCAGGGTCTTCCTTAAATCGGCTAAGTGTCTTTCCTCGCTTCTGGATTTGATCACCACATCATCAATGTAGATCTCTACGATCTTGCCGATCAGCTCATGGAATATGTAATTCATGGCTCGCTGGTAAGTGGCACCGGCATTTTTCAAACCAAAAGTCATGACCATCCATTCAAACAAACCTATATGGCCGGGGCACCTGAAGGCGGTCTTTGCCACATCCTCTGCAGCCATGAAGATCTGGTTGTAACCTGCGTTGCCGTCCATAAAGCTTATGATTTCAAAACCGGCCGAAGCATCTACTAGCAAATCGGCCACCGGCATTGGATAACCGTCCATAGGAGTGGCTTTGTTGAGGTTCCTGAAGTCGATGCAGACCCTCATCTTCCCGTTTTTCTTGTACACCGGGACAATATTGGAGATCCATTCCGCATATCGACACGGCCGAATGAAGTTAGCTTCTAGTAATCTTTCCACTTCCTTTTTCACGTCGGCCAACACCTCCTCCTTGTAAATCCTGCGCGGAGGTTGTTTGTATGGGCGGTATCCAGGTTTGATCGGCAACTTATGCTCAATAATGGACCGATCTAATCCGGGCATCTCTGTGTAGTCCCACGCAAAACAGTCTTTGAACTCCTTTAGAAGATCTACTAGCTGCACTCTGAAATCAGGGTCTAAACTGGAACTTACGAACATCGGCCTCTTCTTACTCGTATCACCAACATCCACTTCCTCTAACTTGTCAGCCGACGTGAAACCACGTCCCAGTTTGCCCTCGCTGCTGTCGGTTGGGTTGTCCGTCTAAAAGAAGCTTTGAGAGCCGATTGCTTGGATCGGCTGTTGATCCCTGCCGTAGACGTTGACAGGACCCTCTCCCCACACGCGATCGGAGAAGCAGTCTACCCCGTCGAATTCCTAGTAGGTGGGCTCAATGGTGGCAACACTCACCGAGTCATCAGCTTGGACAATCTCGATGCCATCTCCAACCCACTGTATGAGTATTTGATGCATGGTTGAAGGTATGCAGCAGTTGGCGTGGATCCAATCCCTGCCCAGAAGCAGGCTATATGCCCCCCTGCCATCAATGACAAAGAAAGTCGTAATGAGCGTCTTGGATCCAATCATCAGTTCCACGTGCACGGCACCCCGAGTGTCGGAGGGATTGCCGGCAAAGTCGCGGAGTATCATGTCCGTTTTGAGTAAGTCTTCATCATTCATGCCCAGCTTTCTAAACGTGGCGTAAGGCATGATGTTGATTGCTGCGCCGCCGTCAACAAACATCTTGGTTAGCGGCTTCCCGTTGACGTACCCCTTGACATACAGCGGCTTCAAATGCCGATGTTTGGCTGGCTTGTCAAATGCTGCCTTCTGAGACAACATGAGCTGTGCCGCGAGCTCGTCGTGCTCGGCCTCGTCGGAATCCGAATACACCTCATCCTGTGCCCCCCGGCCGGCAGGAGCCATGAACTCCAGGGGAAGGAAGAAAGTCATGGCCACGTCAGCGCCTTTGTCAGCGTCACCTGGTTTTTCCTTCGGGCGCCATTCTTGCTTCTTCCCATTGGCGGCTGCTTCTTCCAACTCCCTGTTCCGGAGGCGCTGCACTCTCCTTTTCTGGCTTTTTCTGAGTCCTGGTGGGCACCACTGCCCCTTTTGCCACCTATATGGGCGAGGCTGTGCCTCCTCGCCGTCGTCATGGTGGTGCACCCACTCTCGATCGGCATATCTCTTGGCTTGCCGGCCCGGGCTTTCCGTTTTCAGGCGCCAATCGCTCATCGGGATGCGAGCTCCCAACCTTTCGTGAACGGGACGACGGTTGACCCGATCCTGCCTATACCCCCTGTACTGATCGCTGCATTCAGGGCAGTTGTTGACGGCAGGCAGTTTCAAGCCTTCGTTTCAGCAGTGGCGAAAGAACGGGCAGCCCCAGTGCTCTTGCTCCCGCTCTTGGCGGTGTTCTTGTTCCCAACGATGGGCCTGTTCTCTGTGGTAAGCCCTCTCCTCCAGACGATACCGGTGCACTCCCGTGTGATCGTCTTCACGCTGGTATTCCTCTTCGAGTTCTCGCTCTTCGCGTTGGAGACGCCTCTGCTCCTTCTCATTTTGCCAGCGCCATTTGTTAAGGAGATCTCTGTGGGTAGGCCTGCGTCTGGAAGATGACTCTCCGTGCTCGTATCGGCTATTCGTGGTTTGGGCGCGCCGCCGGAGCTCATCGCCAGTGATTTGCCGATCGGGATCCACTGCGCCAGATTCGCGTGCCTTGTCGGAGGTGAGGACTTTGACTTTGCCCTTTCCTCTGGGATCCGCTGGGGTTACCATGTTCACTGAGAAGAACACGGCATTCTGGGAGAAGGGGTTTGCGTCGATCTTCATCTTGCCATTGAACTTGATGTGGCCGTCCTGGATGGCTTTCTGGATTCTCGTCCTGAACACACGGCAATCATTAATAGAATGAGTGTTAGTGTTATGAAAACCGCAGTACTTCTTGTCTTTGACTCCTCCGGGACGCAGCATCGGGTGATCCAGGGGTAGCCTGACTCTCCCTTCGACAACCAGGAACTCGAAGAGCTTGTCAGCTTTGGTGACGTCGAAGTCGTATGCCCCCTTCTGCTGGCGCAGCCATTGCTTGTTGGCTTGGGTCGGCTCCTTGTCCCAGTTGAGCTCTGCAGCGGCCACCTCATCTTCCGCGTCGGTATAGTCATCGGCTTCGTCCAGGAAAGCCTGATACATCTGTGCCGCGACATTGTCCTTCTGGAAACGCCCTTCCCTCCGGAAGCCTTGCGCTTGGATAGTCATCTCATTCAGTCGGTGGGAGAGATGACCCAAGTCTTCAAACTCCTGACCGAACAGCTTGTCTCTGATGCTCGGGAGCATGCCTGCCACGGCCAATGGTGGAAGCTGATCGTCCGGCAGGTGCATGCCGAAGCACTGGCTCTTGACTTCCCTGAATCTGCGCAGGTAGTCCTGCGGTGTCTCATTTGGCTTCTGGCGTACGTACATGATGTCCACCAGTTTCTTCTCCTTGGTGCCCGTGTAGAAGTGCGTATGGAACTTTTGTTCCAAGTCGGCCCAAGAGAGAATAGAGCCCGGCGGTAGTGACGTGAACCATGCGAATGCCGGTCCAGTGAGTGACGACGGGAAGTACCGAACCCTGAAGGCGTCTTCGGTATTGGCCTCCCCAAGATGGAGCAGATAACGACTGATGTGCTCCACCGTACTGGTGTCGTCTAAGCTGGAGAACTTGGACAGGTCCGTCGGCACTTTGACTCTGGGAGGTAGAGCCACACGGTGGAACCATTCGGGGAACGGAGACCTGTAAGCATACGTGCCCTTAGGCTTCAGGCCGAAAGTGCGCTGCATCATATCCGCCATCTTCTCTAGCATGACATCGACATTAGAGTCGGCGGTTTTCTCGGCCGTCGGCTGCCCATATCCTGGATGCGGGGCGCCCTCTATATTGTGAGGCTCAAGCATCTCATGGTACCCATTTCCGTAGTAGTCCTTTATGAGCCTATAGGTTTGCGGGGAGATCTTGCGTGTTGACTCTGGCGGCTGACCCTTAGTGCCGAACGTGAGCTGCCCCATGGTCGGCAACTGGCCCTCTGGCGTGTGCTTCTCTTGAATGGTCATCCCGCTTGATTGAGCCTTAGGCGGGGTCTCCTCACCGGCAGCTCCCGCCCCCTTGAGGTGATTCGGCAGATTGAAAAGATGTGGTCCTGCTATAGGGCCAAACTCGGCCTCCATAAGCTCATCGGCCTTTGGGCCGAATTGGGCGATCATGATGGTGCGGAAAGTGTTGAGAAACGCCCCATGCATGCGACCGATGGCACCAGAGACAGCTTCGTTGATCATATGAGACATTTTCAACACTGCCTCCGCTTCCCCGGGATCATTCGGGTTGGGCTGGACGGGCTTCGGCAAATCGTGCAAACGGCGAACCTTTCCGCTTTTGTTCTTGGAAAAGGCTTCTAGGCACTTGGCCTGGAATTCGGCACAAGCATCATCCACCTGCTCCCTGTATTCGTCGGGTAGTTCAGTGAGCTGCACCTGCACGAGCCCCGCCTTGTTGCTGGCCTCGGCTTCAGTGACTTCGACCATCGCCGCAGGAGAAAAGGGTGTCCCACCGGGCGTGCTAAAAAGTGTGTTGGCACCAAAAGTGGCGCACTGTGCCAATCACACAGCAAGCTGGAGAAGCTGGCTTCAATCGTGGCCCGGGTGCTCGGAAGTCCGATACGTGCCAGTCAGTTTGCCCTGCAACTAACAAGGGAGATAACTGTTAAATACAAAGCTGGAACATGTCGGGTATGACCAGACAGTTCCAAAATATACGGCCCTGAAGCCACTTACGATGACATATAGCTATGGAAGCTATCTGTCAACAGGTTTAAAGATTATTCGGCAATATGAACAGAGTTACGTGAATAACAGGTTGCCGAACACGTTTGCATAAAAATCATACTTGCATGATGTATTGGATATAAGTTAAAACTTAACCAATCTCGATTGTACAACAGAGTTGGGATCCATGGAGATTGAACATACAAACTAAGCATGACTAAGCTAATCTAAAGCCTGCGCCTGCCGCACGACACCTAGCCTTGTCATAGATCAAACACACTTAACATGCATGAACCCTCACCACGTGGCAATCCAGATACGATCCGATCGGCTATTACGAACAATAGATCCACTGCATAAAAGACCTTTCAATAATAAACGTGAAAGAACAGAGCAGATCTGTAAAGATGAAGCCGAACCGAACGGTATCTAGATTGGGCAAAAGTGTTATGATGAGATAAACATAACAAAACATATAACACAAGGTAACTTAATGAATCTATCAGATTGCCAAATCTAACAGAGCCGATAACTATTTTTACTCATGACTCAATCCGCCGCACGATACAAGGCATAAGCAAAAACCTTCCGTCATAAGCTTAAATCCGCCGCACGATACTAAGCTTAACGTACGAGACTACTTGCACCATATCTAAATCCGCCGCACGATACTAGACATGATAACAAGGTTGCCGGAACTTACGGAGGTCGACGGATCGATGGCCCCTCTCGAAGAACACGACGACACGACTTGGACTCGAAGACGGCACGGGGCCGGGTTGGTTGTATTGATTGTGAACCTCCTTTACAATAGCCTCAGGGTTTATATTTATACCCTGGTGTTCTCTGAGTCCTAGAAGGATACGATTACAATGATAAATTAGGAAACTATCAAAAACATGATGCCTTTTGCTCCAAGCTTCCTTTAATAACCGGCATGCGCTAAAATGACGAGATTCCCATCGCTAAATCTTCTTGACATGCCGTATTCGTCGCAAACCGACTTGGCTTGAGGTAGCCGACCGCAGCGTCACGTTGCCGAATCCGCTCGCCGTTGACTAGTTGCTTTCATAGCCTTGCTGAATACATCGAGTTAGCCGAACGCGTCCGCCGTCTGCCGAATCCTTCAAGCGGCGGCGTTCGCCGAATCTTCATAGTGCCGGTCCACTTGTCATAGTGCGAAAATTCGGTGTTAACACCATCCTTCTTGACTCGGCCGACGGCACTTGCGCCGCACGCAAGCCCGTGTCCGACCTCCCGCCAAGTGCCACGACGCCATCGTCTTCGTCCCAACTCGGCCGGTGCATCGCACATCCCCATGTGCTCTCGCTCGCTGATGCCACGTGCTAGCTACCACAGCTGGTCCTCTGGCCTCTCGGTCCGTCGGTCTAAGCCTCACGTCCGCCCTTCACCACTCTAGGTACATCGGCATGGCACGTCCACTGCACGACACGCCCATCCTTCACCGTTCCCGGTCCGTCGGCACGACACGTCTCTACTTGACCTTCACCTCGCCATCGACCACTGTATCCGAGCTCAACACCTGCACATCAACACAGCCAAGAGACACATGTTGCACACGCACACCAACCCGGTAAATACACACAACTCAACGCCACCGGTTAGTCTTAAACATTAAGCGCATAGCAAATAATGACTCAATCGGGAAAAGCCTCAAACCTTCCTCATCAAAGTCAATCATTCATCATATATGTTCTCACCAACGGCTTCAAAGCCTCCAACTTGCCGTTCACCTTCGCAATTGATCCATCAAGCCAAGCCTTGCCTTGATCTTCACCATCTTAGCCATATGACCACATGTCATGTTTCATGTGCATTAAGCTCCTCCATGATCATCACATGTGTGAGCTTCACATCAAGTCCAAGCCATTCACCTCCATGGCTCAAGTGCTCACACACATGTACCTGTGGACTAATCCTTGTGTATCTCTCATAAACACAATTAGTCCACCTAAAGTTGTTACTCAATTACTAAAACCAAACTATGACCTTTCAATCTCCCCCTTTTTGGTAATTGATGACAACTCTACAAAGATATGGAAATTAAGCTCATTTGGATTCTATGTTACTTATCCATCATTAAGACCGTATGAAAAGATTTGGATAAGCACCATACAACCCGACTTGGTAGTGATAACTCCCCCTACATGTGTGCTCAAATGGTTTGGTTTCAAGCTTGCACACATGCATAAATATGAAATTTGTGGGAGTGTTAGCACTACTAAGTGATGCTAAGGTATACAAGATGGAAATGTACCTTCGAAGCGTGTACGCCATATTTTAATTCATCCTTAGCATCAACCTTGCTAGAAACAAGTGAAACTAGATACCACGTGAGATTAACATTATAATTAAGGTTCTAGTTACCACTTGCTACACTAAGACTATGCTCTAAATACTAATAGAAGGAAAACAATCAGCATCCAAGTCTTAGCTCTAGCAAGTATTGCACACAAGCATATATATCAAATGTAAGACATATGCATTATGCAAGCAAGTCACATGAATGTGCACATATCAAAATGCAATCAACCAAGTTCATGAGCTTGCTCCCCCTACTTGTTTGCTCTCTTTGTCCAAGAATTTTGATCCTTTTGCATTCCCTTGATCCATGTCCATCTTCTTTTCTCCCTCTTTGTCATTGACATATCACAATTGACATATCTTTTCCACAATTTCTCCCCCTTTGTCATCAATTACCACAAAAGGTATGCTTCTCTTGATACAAAGGGTTGAACTAGTGTAGATGGTTGACACTTGAGTCTTGTATTTTTTATGGACACCACCATATGTGTTGGAATGACACCATGTGTAGGATCTTTGACCTTGATACCAATAGGTGGGACACCTCCCCTAGTTCATAGAATGGGTCATCCACTTGATAAGCTTGAGCTCTTGTTGGTGAGGTATGCGTTGCTTGATTTGATCACTTAAGGTTGAGGATCACTTGAAGTCTTGTAGGATACCACTTGAATGAAAGTTTAAACTTGATATCCATTTGCATTATTGTCTTCTTCTTGAACTCTTGTCATGAGCCTCTTTTTTGTGACTTGAACCATCAAATTTGCACAAGATATCTAATTCGGTTTGCTCTAGAGTAAGCTTCTTCACACATCTTCCAATGGTTATCTTACTCATGTTGAATTAGACACTTGAATGCTCATCTTCTAGATCAAGTACTTGGGTTCACTAGCTCATGAACAAATCCATATACTAACCACTAGATCATATAATCAAACAAGCAATAATGGTAGGCTATGAATTTAAACTTTTCATTTGTTATGCATGATCCTATTAAGCATGTACTATATGCACTAACCGCATACTAGTAAGGGATGAAAAATGATCATGCACATTACAATGATACCTTTGCTATCTTGGAGTAGAGGATAGTCATTATATTCCAATTTCCTCCATAATAGCAATGTGAAGTCCATTTATAAGCTTGGTGAAGATCAATAGATACCAAATATGAATTCCATTCTTCACACATATGAATTGAAAACAACTAATGATCAAGTGCACTATCTTGACACTTGTATGTTGTAGCACTTGGACTTTACTTTATTTGACATGGCATTGGGATATAGATTGCACTAGGCTTCATTGCTTGACACAATCATATAATGATCAATGTGAATTCGTTGAATCAAGCCTCCAATGCCGATGGTACCTACAATCAATCATCCACTTTTTGATGGTACCCAAACTAGTTTGGGTCCTCTCAAGTTAGGAGCAACATACTTAGTGAAAGGATCAAGATGCCCAAGAGGGGGGTGAATTGGGCTTTTCTAAAACTTCTTGCAAGAATTAAAACCTATCAAGCCCCAATTAACCCCCTAGTGCCTAGAAGTGTGTTTGATAAGAATCAATCGCACAAAAGACTATCACTAAACCATTTCTACTCTAGCATGGCAATTCAACTTATAAAAGAACAACAAGTAAATGCGGAGTCGAATTGCTCAAAGGTAAATGTGTAATAAAGAGAGTAGAGATGACACGACGATCTTTTTGCCGAGGTATCGAGGTGTCGGCACACCCCCCTAGTCCTCGTTGGAGCACCCGAGCAAGGGTATCGCTCCCCCTTGATCCGCGCAAGGATCAAGTGCTCACTACGAGCTGATTCTTCGCCACTCCGGCCCGGTGAATCGCTCGCTACCGGTCACAATACGGCTTGGGTCATCCACAATGCCTCTGGATGATCACCAAGCTCTCCGATCGCCACCAAGCCATCTAGGTGATGCCGATCACCAAGAGTAACAAGCAAGAACTCTCACTTGACCAACGCAAGGCTAATGAGATGGGTGGATGCACACTTGCGACTCTCTACTCACTAATGAGGTGTTTGATCACTCAATTATCAAATCTCTCAACCTCACTAGGCCTCTTGCACTCACTTGCAATCACAATGTGTTTGGCAACCTTTCAAATGAGCAAGAGTTACAGGATGAATGAGGGGGAGGCATATTTATACCCCCAACTCAAAACATGCACGAAGGGGTAAGTCCAGCCAGTTTATGCACTGACCGGATGCACCTGTCGGGGTGACCGGACGCGTCCGGTCAGTGCCTAATGGCTACATGACGTCTTGCCTGACACCTGTACGAACTGCTGACCGGACGCTTCCATGCGTCCGATCACCATTGATCGGACGCGTCCAGTCAGCTAAAATGCTCTCTGGAACCTCTTTGAGTACGACCGGACTCACCCTCCTGGTGCGTCCGATCGATTGCTGAGGGTGAGTCCGGTCGCCACCAGACTGACCCCTCAGCCAACACTACTAACCAGACGCATGCCCCAGCGTCCGGTCACTATGGTTTGAGCGTCCGGTCGCAGATAGAAGTCCAAAAACGACTTCGGTTTGCGACGCTCCCTTCACGAACTTTCTTCCTTATGATCTTAGGGACCTTTCTAAGCTACCTAGGGCTTTGGTTAACAAGTGTGCACCACACCTAACTCAAAAGTCTCACCTAGGTCAAGCTACCCATTCACACCCCTCTTTATAGTACGGCCAAAGGTAAAACAAAGACCTATGCTACTCTAAGTGTCCTTCAACACCAAATGACACTTAGAACTAGCCTATCACCGTCTTCGTCGTCCATCCTTTGAAAACCAAACGAATTCCATCAATAAGGGGACATGAATACCATAGTGTCCTCACGATCATCATTACCATGACCTAACTCAACTGTTTCTGCAAAACACACGTTAGTCATAGTAATTTACCGTTGTCATCCAATCACCGAAACCCACTGGGGGCCTAGATGCTCACAATCTCCCCCTTTTTGGTGATTGATGACAACCTCAAGTATGTTTGAAAGAGTGGTGAGGTTTTCAATTGCTTGGTTCATATAATCATGTGATAATAAGATCAAAGGGGTTAGGCATGCTTAAACCAAGTCCACATAAGTATTCAACATAATAAGAATTAACACAAATACTTATGACCAAGCTCATTTATCGGAGTATAAGTGCGGAAGCAAAGTAAATGAGCATAATCAAGTGACATGTAGAAAATAACGAGTTAAGCATAGCATGTCACAACTGAGCATAAACGAGTGACATGGAGTATATAACAAGTGAAGCATATCATGTCACACCCAAAAGTCATACACAAATCGTACAAGAGCTAAAATATAGACATGTATGCATATGAGTGCAAAATCATACAAAAGAACCAAGACCCTCTCACAAGCTCCCCCTGTCTAACATACGCTCTCTCCCCCTTTGGCATCAAGGACCAAAACCTAAGGGTCGGAAGGCGGGACGGGAGCAGATGAGTCGGGCGACGAGGTGCGCGAAAGAGTCTCAAACTGAGCAAGGTAGGCCGCCTCGTCGGACGACGAACTGTGAGCTGGTTGACCCTCGGACACTGGACGTGGAGGTGAAGCAGTCTGGGTCTGCTCAGCTGACTAGGGAGCGGCCTCTGGCGCTGGAAGCTCTGGCTGTGGAGGCTCTGACTCTGGAGGAGGGTCCACGGGCTCGGTCGCTGCCACTGACACGGTCAAAAGCATCTCAGGTGCTGAACTGACAGGCAGAGTCTGACTCACAGAGACTGGTGGCTCGGACGACGCTACTAAGGAGGGAAGTGTCTCTGTGGTACCAGTAGCGGGAGCAGGAGCTAGAGCGGAGGTCACCGGCAACTGAAACGCTGGCGGGGTAGGCAGGCCGGTGAGCTCGCTGAAAGAATCCTCCAAACTCCTCGGGGACACTAGAACCGACTCTGTCTGAGTAGGAGTGAAGCTTGAGTGAATCAGCGTGAACCCTGGCTGCTGCCCTGGCAGAGGTGAGGAGAACCACTGCGGGTACTGCGGAAAGGGCGAGACCATCGACGAAGGAACTGACGTGAAGTAAGAGGTCGACGGTCTGGGCTGCTGCAGCTGGAACTGAGGTGGCTGTGGTAACTGGGGAAGAGCGGCCATCCTCTCCATGAAGGCAAGAGTCTGTGTCTGGAGCTGAATCATCTGCCTCTGGAGAGCGTCCTGGCGCTCCTGAGCCTGTGCTGCGGCCACTGCCTGAGCCTCTGCAAGTCTGGCCTGCTCCTGTGCCTATCGTCGCTGCTCCTCAGCCTGACGCTGAACCTCCTCAGACAGTCTGGACTGCTGCTACTCCATCCTAGAGAGAATAGCCAGGAGTGCTGGATCGGAGCCGGCCATGCGCTAGGAGGAGGCCTCTGAGTCATGAGCTGCCGGTGGATGCATCCTCGGAAGAGGAGCGTAGTCGTCGTCGGTGTTGTCAGACGGAACCTCCAGGTCAGGGTCCTCTCCCTCTGCCTCAAGCGCTGCGAGCTCAGCCTCTGCCAACTGACTGTCAGTCTCGTCCTGTTGTGCCTCTGTCTCTATGACAACCGTCCTCTGGCGCTGACCCCTGGGACGAGTGTCTGGACGATCCCCGGCAATCTGGCGAGTGTCGTACACGAGGAACTCCGTCGGGGACTGGAGAAGCTCTGGAAGCAGGGCCGGAATCATCCTCCTCAAAATGAAACAGATCAGATGAGCATAAGGAAGCTGTCGGTGACCCTTGAAGCCCTCTGCCAGTGTGTCCTCCATCTCAGAAATAATAACATCCCAAATGTCAAACTCGAGCTGCGAGACCAAGTGGTGAACAAGCCAAATCTGAATCCGAGTCAATCCCTCTCTATAGCCTGTCCGGGGCAGAAGAGTACGCCTCATGACCTCGTTCACGAGACGGGCCGTCGGCGTCAAGTCACGAGGACGCCGGCTGGACCCCTCTCCGAACGGCTCCCGGAAACAGGCACGGACTAGGTCTGCTGGTGGAATCTCTCTTGCGTGTGGTCGCCGAGGTGGCTCGGTGTCTCCATAGCACACTGTGTGGACCCTGGTCGCATAGGCAGTCAGACCAAGGTACTCTCTGGCACGGGAGCTGTAGAGCCTGTAGGACCTCCCCCTGAAGGCAAAGTGTAGGAACCGGTGGTCCGGGGAGATCCATAGGGACGCGTAGAACTGACGCACCCAGTCCTCAACGTACTGACCACTCCGTCCAAGAAGATCTGCTAATCTAGGTAGATATGAGAGCATAGGACGGATAGCCTCCTCAGCAACTGCAACTATCGTCTCCAGCGGGCAAACTCTGTGGGGTCGAATATGAACGCCGCTGTTGACGTAGGCTCTGTAGAAATCCTCCTGGAGCACTGTGTAGAAACCCTCGGAGGCCTGAGGGTGCCGGGCAGCTGGGAACCACCCCTCGTACGGAATCAGACGCAGGGCCTGCACCTGACGTGCTGTCGCAGCCTGCAGGTCCAAGTGCTCCACAGGTGGGGGTCCCTGTGTCCTCGGAGGGGGTCGACCACCCCGCCTCTGCCCCTCAGGTCTGGGAGACACCTGAGTGCGAGTACGGGTGGACCGACGGACTAGCGATGGAACTGGCTGCTCCTCCTCTGCCTGACCCTCTGCCTGGGTCGCTGTAGGTGAACTGGGCGCTGGAGCTATCCCACCGGCTGTGGCTGCTGCGAGGGTAGAGGCTGCCTCTGACGGGAACTGAAAGTCTGGAGGAAGAACCTCAGCTGGGTCGTCAAGAGAGTATGTGTGACCCTGAATCCGGACAACGCCTCCCTCAGACTGAAGCAGAGCCTGCACCTGCTGCTCTGTAAGAAGATCGCGAACCCACTAACCACTGGCCTGAGTGACCGACTCGGAAGGCTGGTCGTGAATGCGGAGACCACCAGCCTGTCCACCCTGCTCGGCCCGCTCGGCTGCTCGTGCTGCTGCTAGTGTCATCTCGGAGTCACGGTCAAGGCGCTTGCGCTTCTTGGAGATGAGCTTCTGTGGCCTCTTCCCCTTGTCACCAGAGGGAGGGCATGGGGGAGGAGGATCTGCCCCGGGACCGCCGTCGACGTTCTTGCAGCGAGCCATCGCTACAAGAAGAGAACCACTGCCACGGACAAGACCAACTGGGACTGACAACCTCTGTCATGGAGAACCACTGTCACTGACAAGACTCACTGCCACTGAGAACCACTGCCAAGCAAACAGAGGACTGGACTAAACCTGAGAGGCTTGGCCTCGTTCCGTATCCGCGAGCTTGGCCCCGGATTAAGCTGACACTGTGACTGAGCTCACTGACACGGTCCCGACTCGCTGCAATAGATAGATAAGGATATATATAAGCATATAGTCTAGAGAGAAGAAGTCCCTATTGGAAGCAAAGCACAGGAGACGAGAAGAGAGGCATGGCTTTGCTACCTGATGAGACGCGACGAACCGACCAAGCACAGGGAAGGAACCGACACGTTCGGACACCACGACGGCTCGCCGAAAGGATCTGCGCGAGAATTTGACCAAGAACCGGGTTAAAACGGCATGAACGACGGTTGAGACATTTCGTCGAACAGTTGGGAGGCACAGTGTATTAAAGGAGGTGGAGAGCTCACTATGGAGAGGCTACTAGTTGAGGGGAAGGTCGCCGGAGTGGAGAGCAATCCGCAGGGACGAACGCCGACGAGGCGAGGCTCCGGCGAGGTGAACTCCGTTCGAGGGTAGGCTGTGGCTCGGGGGTGGCGTGCGGCAGCGTTGGCGCGGTGAGGAGGCGGCGCGGGCGCGGGCATCGGGGCAGGCGCAGGCGCGGCGGTGCGGGCGCGGGCGCAGGGGTGCGGGCGCGGGGCGTCGGAGTGGCGGCGGGGGCGCGACGCGGCGGCCGGAGTGGGGTGGCGGAGCGGAGGCGCGGGCTAGGGCACGGCGAGAGCTCGGGTGGGACGGGGAAGATAGGATGATGATGGAGTGGCCCACGTGTCGGTTGAAAAAGAGACGCGTCGTTTAAGTGGCGACCGGACGCACTCCTCGAAACGACCGGACGCACGAGGCTCAGAGTCCGATCACAAACAGAGAGCACCCAGATCGCTCTTTGCGCGACCGGACGCGTCCTGTCACACACGACCGGACGCAACCAGCGTCCGATCCTACCACAGCAAATGATCGGACGCTAGCTCGCTCTCCTGACCGGACGTGACGAAAACATTGTTCACCAGCGCGTCCAAGCACCGACCGAACGCACCTGGTGAGTCCGGTCGCAGCGTCCGGTCACAAGGAAAACCCTGTTTTGACTCGATTTTTCGCGCCCACTTCTCCCAACCAAGTTCCAACTCAGATAAGACACAAATAAACACCAGTTGGAACCTAGCGGAGAAACCTCTCTCAAACCCTCAAGTTTTTCAAATATTTTGCCATAGGCTAACTTAGATTTCTTAGAGAAAATAGGCAATAAAAACTTGAGGAGACAACATGTGGCCACCAAAACTAGAGGTCTCAACCATTAGGAGCCTCAAATGCTCCCCCTAGCGGTGGACGAACACAGCGGTTGCTCAAAGCTTAACCGAAAAGAAACAACAAAGCAACAAACATGCATATGCAATGCGGTACGAAATTTGAATCTAGGTTGCTTGTCAAGTTTGCTCATGGGTAAGCTTCTTCACACGCTTTTTAGGGTAGTTATCTTAACCACGTCTGACAAGCCTATGTGCATAGCATAATTTAGACATGGCATATTATACAATGCAATGCAATGCAAAGACAACCCCCTTTCACCTTTTGACAAAGTTACTTAGATCAAGCACATTAAGCTCATTTCGCAATCTACAAAGGGTGTTCTCATCTAGGGGTTTTGTGAAGATATCCGCCAATTGATCTTCGGTTCTAACTCCCTCTAAGGATATATCTTTCTTGGAAACATGATCTCTAAGAAAGTGATGGCGAATATCGATGTGCTTTGTGCTAGAGTGTTGAACCGGGTTGTTAGCAAGCTTAACCGCGCTCTCATTGTCACACAACAAAGGTACCCTTTCTAGAACTACACTATAGTCTAAAAGGGTTTGTTTCATGTAAAGGATTTGTGCACAACAAGCACCCGCGGCTATGTATTCCGCCTCGGCGGTAGACAAGGCCACACTATTTTGCTTCTTTGAACTCCATGAAACTAGTGATCTCCCAAGCAAATGGCACCCTCCGGATGTGCTTTTTCTATCTACTTTGCAACCCGCGTAATCCGAATCGGAATACCCAACGAGTTGGAAGTTAGCTCCTTTGGGATACCAAAGGCCAATGCTTGGGGTGTGCTTTAGGTACCTAAGGATTTTTTTCACCGCTATGAGATGTGATTCCCTAGGATCGGCTTGAAAGCAAGCACACATGCACACACTAAACATGATGTCGGGCCTAGATGCGGTCAAATATAACAAACTACCAATCATAGAACGATAGAGAGTTTGATCAACTGGGTTACCTCCCACATCTAGGTCGAGATGTCCGTTTGTTGGCATTGGAGTCTTGATAGGCTTGCAATCATTCATGTTGAAGCGCTTGAGGAGGTCTTTTGTATACTTCTCTTGAGATATGAAAGTCCCCTCCTTCAATTGCTTGACTTGGAAGCCTAGGAAGAATGTGAGCTCTCCAATCATGGACATTTCGAACTCCTTCGACATCAAGTCACCAAATTCCTTGCAATAGTCTTCATTTGTTGACCCGAATATGATATCATCAACGTAGACTTGACAAATGAAGATCTCTCCATCAAGCTTCTTGGTGAATAGTGTGGTGTCAACCTTCCCAATGGTGAAGCCCTTCTCAATAAGGAAGTCCCGTAGGCGCTCGTACCAAGCTCTTGGGGCTTGCTTGAGCCCATATAGCGCCTTGGACAACCTATAAACATGATTAGGATATCTAGGGTCTTGTTGACGCTCACTAATGCTCATAATTAACCATCAACTATTGCATGAAATGACACTAAATGAATCACAAAGCATAGTTGTAGGGTTTGAAACTAACAAGTTCCATGAGTTTTGGTGCTCTCACTTGTTTTGTAGGACATCCATGTTTTTACCATATAAAAGTATCTCAGGTGATGAAACAGAGCACACCATTGCGAAGACCTCGTCGAGACGATCGAAACAGACATATGATTTGCTATATTTGGAGTCCCGAAGCGAGAGTCCTCGATGGATACGACTTGGAAGATTCTAGAACATTCCAGAACATTCCATAAGACACGAGAAGGCGACCCACGGAAGGCGGGGCCCACCTGTCATAGGGGCAGACCGACCGGTCTCCCCCTGGACCGACCGGTCTGGTAATGGGCCCAAACTCGCCCCCCCTTCGCATGACGCACTCCAACCGACCTCTCCAACACGTTTTGACCCATTTAGGCCCATGTGCATATGGCGAAGGATTTAGTCCCACATCGCTTGCCCAAGGTGGAGGGGAGGCCAGGAGCCCCTATATAATAAACCCCAGACCCCCCTTCTCCATCATCAATCAATCAGATATCGTCAGACATCATCAGATCTCAAGTCATTAGAAGAGGAGGAGGATCAATCAGAAACCCTAATTTCCTTAGAGCCACATCTTAGGCATAGCTAGATAGAATTAGAATTAGAATTAGAAGAGGCAAGCTTCGCTTGGATTCCGGATCTAGTCGCGAGAAGGCTCGGTAAACCCAAGATCTTCTCTCTTGTATCAACATTATGGATCTAATTATGTTTCTAGTTCATAATTGTTCTTCTAGTTCTTCATTGTTCTTCATTGTTCATGTTCTAGTTCATCTTCTAGTTCTTAATCTAGTTCTAGTTCATACTCTAGTTCATCTATGTGTTCTAGTTCTTCATACTGTTTATCATTATGTGCTAGTTCATAGTCTAGTTCATAATAATTTAGATATAATTGATATGACTAAGACATTAATTACTATATTCTTAATTATACTGCTTGTAGTATGCTTTGATTATATATTTGGCATAGATAGATTATCATCATGTTTATACTCATGTTCGTATAGCGCTCATCTTAAAGATCAACGAGTGGGTGATAAATGCTGTGTAGGTGTGGTGCCTATACACTATTTATCTGCGAATGTAGGGGGAGCTAATACTAACAAAGTGGTGACTCAAATTTTCAAACATATATCTTTGTGAAAGGTTGTCATCAATTACCAAAAAGGGGGAGATTGAAAGTCCTTGTTTGGTTTTGGATAATTGATGTCACCTAGAGTACTGACCTTGTCATGAAGTGTTTATGAGCTAGGTTGGTGCACTCCAAGTACGGGAGCTAAATGATGATCATGGTATTGGTGGTGATGACCAAAAGATAGATCAAGTGCTCCACATTTGGAAGAAGAAGAAGAGAAAAACAAAATCCTATGGAGATCAAGGCAAAGGTATAAATAGGAATTTTGTTTTGGCACTCAAGACACCGTAGAGGGTGTGAGTGCATTTAGGATAGATAGCCGTACTATTAAGAGGGGAATATCTCAGTGATCACGGTTATCAAGTGCCACTAGGTGGATTCATACATGCATATGCATTAGGACCTAGTGTGCTAACTCGAATCCTTTGAATATGTTTGTGAAAATGCTAACACACATGCACATGATGTTGAACACTTGGTGGTGTTAGCACTTTTGCAAAGGAGAAGTTGTTGAAGTAGTTTTGGATCAACACAGAGAAGAAAATGAAGTTTTCTGTGTATGGTCGGTGGTACCGACCAGGTGGTCGGTGGTACCGCCCATAGGTGCTGCGTGCAACCCTCTCTGTGTTGGGGCGTTTTTGGCCTGGCGGTAGTACCGCTATAACCTCGGTACTACCTCCGGCGGTGGTACCGACCAGAGGGTCGGTGGTACCGTGGCCCTGAGGAGTTTTGCAGAGCTCTCTGTGTGGTTTTGAAAAAGACCTACCGGTAATACCGCCATTACCTCGGTACTACCGCCCGCGGTGGTACCGACGCAAGGTCGGTAGTAGCTTGTTTTTCGCAGAGCTCTCTGTTCGCGGCCGTTTTTGGCCTGGCGGTAGTACCGCCATAGCCTCGGTACTACCGGCCTCGGAGGTACCGACCAGAGAATCGGTGCTTCGCCTAAATCAGCGGGTCGTGTGTTAACGGTTAGTTTGACTCTGTCGGTACTACCGCCCAGGAGGGGTCGGTACTACCGACCAAGCGTAGAAAAGTAGGGTTCGAGCTGTCGTCCTCCCCTCTCTATAAATTGACCGTGGCCGCCTTTGGGGATAGCTTCTTGACTCTCTGACTTCTTGAACATCCTCTTGAACAAGATCTAATCCCTCCCTCCGATCTCTTCGCTTGTTAGTGTAAATCCAAGTGAGATCGAGAGATCCAAGTGCATTTGCTTGTGAGTTTGCATCTAGTGGCACTTGGCGATTGTTGTTGCTGTGGATATTCTTATTACTCTTGGTGGTTGCCGCCACCTAGACGGTTTGGAGCAGCGGAGGAGATAAGGCACGAGTGGTGATTGTTCGTGGCCATCTCCCGGTGATTTGTAAGGGGTTTCTTGTACCTTCCCCGGCGGAGCGCCAAAGGTAACTCTAGTGGATTGCTCGTAGCTTGTGGATCCCCATCTTGTGTTGGTTGTGCGGCACCCTATTGAGGGTTAGGCGTGTGATGCCTATTAGCGCGTGAACCTCCAAGTGGGTGTATCGCTACAACGGGGACGTAGCTTGCCGGCAAGCAAGTGAACCTCGGAGGAAAAATTATTGTGTCAACCTGTCTCCGTGGTATTCTTTGATATTCATTTATTAATCTCTTGCCGGCTCGGTATACACACCTCTATCTCTTGTATTTACATTTGTTACTTTCTTGCAAGTTAATATTATACCTTGTTGTTAGTTACATTCTCTTATCTTGTGTAGTGATATACATTATTGCTTATTTAGTTGTTGAATAGTTCCTTTGAGATTGTGTGACTTAGAGTTAGTGGTTATCTAGAATTGTGAATAGGTGGCTTGCATCTGTGTAGAGCTAGCGCAAACTTCGCTTCGCCATTTTGTTGTCTAACTAGTTTGTTTTAAGTGTTGTTGTAGAAAATTTTTATAGGCTATTCACCCCCCTCTAGCCATTTAGGACCTTTCAATTGGTATCAGAGCAAGGTCACCGTTTATTTGAGGCTTAACAACCTTCGGTGTCAAAATGGCTCATATCAACAACACCAAAAGGCCACCCCAATTTGATGGCACAAACTATAGCTATTGGAAGGCAAAAATGACCACCGAAGTCAATCAATAGAAAGATATGGCAAGTTGTGGATGTCAAGATTGAGATAGTCGATCCGGAGAATCTCACCAATGCCGAAGAAGAGAAGATGCAGAACAATGACATTGCTCTCAGTGCTATTCATGATGCCGTTGATGAGAGGGTATTTGAGCAAATCAAAAATTTGGAGATGGCATATGATGCTTGGAAGAAATTGGAAGAATCATTTGAGGGCACTCAAGCAGTGAAAGGAGCAAAAGCATACATTCTCAAAGAAAAGTTTGCTAGCTTCAAGATGAATGAAGATGAAAGTGTTCCAGAGATGTTCCATAGGCTTCAAGTGCTTGTCAATGATCTCAAAGCACTTGGAGAAGAGGTGAAGGACAAAGACTTCTCTCATAAATTCTTGAGATGTCTTCCCAACAGATTTGGCATGTTAGTCACGTTGCTTGTAAGAAGCGGTTTGGACACTATGACACCAAACCAAGTTCTTGGAGATGTAATGACCGATGACACCTACAGAGATGAGAATGATCAAGAAGTAAAGAAGGATGAGAAGAAGAAGAGTGTGGCATTCAAAGCCACAACATCATCATCAAAGAACAAGGGCAAAGCAAAGAAAGAAGATTCTAGCGAAGATAACTGCTCAAATGACAGTGATGACGATGATGAAGAGATGGCTCTGTTTGTCAAAAGGTTTGGCAAATTCATGAAGAAGAATGGCTACCGGGCAAGGAGGAAGAAGACTTCATACAAGAACAAGGATGAACCAAGGAGGTGCTTCAAGTGCGGTAGCAAGGACCATCTTGTTGCTCAATGTCCGTACAACAGTGAGAATGATAATAATGACAACAAGAAGGACAAGAAGAAGGAGAAGAAAGAAAAGAAGAATTACACAAAGAAGAAGAAGGGGCAATCATACATGGTCACTTGGGATAGTGATGCATCCACAAGTGATAGTGATGAAGATAGTGATAATGAAGATCGCAAGACAAGCAAGAAGAAGGCACTTGCAAGTATTGCTATCAACAACAAGCCTTCAATCTTCGACACTCCATCATGCTTCATGGCAAAGGCCACAAAGGTACTATCTGATGATGATGAGAGTGATAGCGATGATAGTGATGATGATGAACCTACTAAAGATGAATTAATTGAAATGCTTTGATGATGCTAGAGAACACTTTGATAAAAAGAGAAAGGAGTGCAAAGAATTGCAAAAGAGACTAAAAGCTCTTGAGCAATCCTTTGAGGAGCTCAATGCTACTCATGAGAGGCTAGTGGAAGCCCATGAGGAGCTTGGCAATGCTCACACTAAGCTTAAGGAAGCTCACTCCTCACTTGTTGATCAAGCTAAAACTGAAAAAGTGGTTAAAACATGTGACATAGGCATAGCTTGTGATATAATCGATGAATCTTTCTATAAGCCTATTATTATTGCTGCTACTAACCCTTCATGTAGCTCATCATCTACCACTACTACTTCATCTATGGATGATGGCTTCACTTGTGATGCCTCACTCATGGTTGAAAATGAGACATTGAAGAAGGAGGTAAATGAGCTCACTCACGCCTTAGGTAAAGCCTATGGTGGTGAGGCCCGCTTGCTTAAGTGCTTGGGTAGCCAACGTTTTTCTCTCAACAAAGAGGGATTGGGCTATACCCCCAAGAATGGCAAGGCGGCTTTTGCTACTCACAAGACTAGTTTTGTGAAGAGCAATGGTCGGTTTTGCACTAGATGCAAGCAAAGTGGGCATGTAGAGCAATATTGCAAGAACAAGAACAAGAACGCTAATGTATCCTCTATTAAATTTGATTCTTGTTATTTGCTTACCAAGGGTGTTAATGGCATGAAAGCTAAATTCATTGGTACACCAATTGTGGGCTCAAAGAAGAAAGCTATTTGGGTACCAAAGAGTTTGGTCACTAATCTTGGAGGACCCATAAAGGTTTGGGTACCTAAAAAGAATTGATTTATTCTTGTAGGTCAATTACAAAGCCGGAGGGAGGCATTGGGTGCTTGATAGTGGGTGCACTCAACATATGACCGGGGATTCAAGAATGTTCAATTCAATCAATTCAAGCGGCAATCATGGTTTTGATTCTATCACATTTGGTGACAATGGCAAAGGCAAGGTTAAAGGGCTTGGTAAGATTGCAATATCAAATGACATGAGCATTTCAAATGTGTTGCTAGTTGAGAGCTTGAACTTCAATTTACTGTCAGTTGCTCAGTTGTGTGATCTTGGTTTCAAATGCATTTTTGGAGTTGATGATGTAGAAATCATAAGTGTAGATGGTTCTAATTTGATATTCAAAGGATTTAGATATGAGAACCTATACTTGGTTGATTTCAATGCTAGTGAAACCCAGCTATCAACATGCTTGTTCACTAAATCTGGTTTGGGTTGGTTATGGCATAGAAGGCTTGGTCATGTTGGAATGAAACAGTTAAACAAAATAGTGAAGCATGATTTAGTTAGAGGCTTGAAAGATGTCACTTTTGAGAAGGATAAACTTTGTAGCTCTTGTCAAGCTGGCAAACAAGTTGGTAACTCCCATCCTAAGAAAAGCATGATGAGTACTAGCAAAGCATTTGAGTTATTGCACATGGATTTATTTGGACCAACAACATACACTAGCATCGGTGGAAGCAAATATGGCTTTGTGATAGTGGATGATTACACTAGATACACATGGGTCTTCTTTCTTAGTGATAAAAGTGAAACTTTTGATATCTTCAAAACTTTTGTCAAGAAATGTCAGAATGAGTTTGAAACAACAATCAAGAAAGTTAGAAGTGACAATGGGAGTGAATTTAAGAATACAAGAATTGATGAGTTGTGTGATGACTTTGGCATTAGACATCAATTCTCACCCAAGTATACTCCTCAATCAAATGGGATTGTTGAAAGGAAGAACAGAACTTTGATTGATATGGCAAGGTCTATGCTCAGTGAATACAATGTCAGTCATTCTTTTTGGGCCGAAGCTATCAATACGGCTTGCTATTGTAGCAACCGTCTCTATTGCCATGGCATGCTAGAGAAGACACCATATGAGCTATTAAATGGAAGAAAGCCAAATATCGCATACTTTAGAGTTTTTGGTTGCAAATGTTATATATTGAAGAAAAGTGCAAGATTGAGCAAATTTGAGAAGAAATGTGATGAAGGATTCTTACTTGGATATTCAACAACAAGCAAAGCATATAGAGTTTGGAACTTGGCTAGTGGTATTATTGAAGAAGTGCATGATGTTGAATTTGATGAAACTAAGGGCTCTCAAGAAGGAAATGAAAATCTTAATGATGTGAGAGGCACTCAATTGTCAAATGCAATGAAGAATATGGATATTGGTGATATTAGGCCAAGACAAGTGGATGATAATGAAGATGACCAAATGTTCTCCTCAAATGAGCAAGTTGATGCAAATCAAGCTAGTGGTTCTCATGATCAATTAAGTGCTAGTGAAGATCAACAAGCTAGTTCATCTCAACCAAGCAATCAAGTGCAAATCCTCCAACCAACCAATATTGCAAGAGATCATCCCATAGATCAAATTGTTGGGGATATTAGAAGTGGTGTGCAAACAAGATCAAGATTGGCATCATTTTGTGAGCATTTTTCTTTTGTGTCATCAGTTGAGCCAACCAAGATAGAAGATGCATTGATGGATGTTGATTGGGTAAATGCTATGCATGAAGAGCTAAACAACTTCACCCGCAACCAAGTTTGGGAACTTGTTGAGAGACCAAAGAATTACAATGTAATTGGAACCAAATGGGTATTTCGAAATAAGCAAGATCAAGATGGGATAGTAGTAAGAAACAAAGCAAGATTGGTAGCTCAAGGTTACACTCAAGTTGAAGGTCTTGATTTGGGAGAAACATATGCACCGGTTGCAAGAATGGAAGCAATTAGAATTCTATTGGCTTATGCATGTGCTCATAATATCAAGTTATATCAAATGGATGTCAAAAGTGCATTTCTCAATGGGTATATCAATGAGTTGGTATTTGTAGAACAACCTCCCGGTTTGGAAGATGACAAGAAGCCTAACCATGTTTACAAGCTGAAGAAGGCGTTGTATGGATTGAAGCAAGCACCAAGAGCATGGTACGAGAGGTTGAGAGATTTCCTACTCTCTAAAGGGTTCAAGATGGGCAAGGTTGATACTACTCTCTTCACCAAGAAGATTGGCAAAGACTTGTTTGTGTTGCAAATATATGTTGATGATATTATCTTTGGGTCCACCAACCAAGAGTTTTGTGAAGAGTTTGGGAATATGATGGCAAATGAGTTTGAGATGTCTATGATTGGAGAGCTTAGTTACTTCCTTGGTCTTCAAATCAAGCAAATGAAGAATGGCACTTTTGTGAGTCAAGGCAAGTACATCAAAGATATGCTCAAGAAGTTTGGTCTAAATGATGCAAAAGCTATTAGTACACCTATGGGAACAAATGGACATTTGGATAGTGATGCTAGTGGCAACATGGTGGATCAAAAGTTGTATCGGTCTATGATTGGAAGCTTACTCTATGTGACCGCTTCTAGGCCGGACGTCATGTTTAGTGTATGCATGTGTGCAAGATTTCAAGCTTCACCAAGAGAGAGTCACTTGAAGGCAACTAAAAGAATATTGAGATATTTGAAGCATACACAAAATGTTGGATTGTGGTATCCCAAGGGGTCAAACTTTGAGTTGATTGGATATTCGGACTCCGACTATGCAGGATGCAAAGTTGATAGAAAAAGCACATCGGGCACATGTCAATTACTTGGAAGATCACTTGTATCATGGTCATCGAAAAAGCAAAACAGTGTTGCAATTTCAACCACCGAAGCAGAATACATATCCGCAGGGAGTTGTTGTGCTCAATTACTTTGGATGAAAGCAACTTTGGATGACTTTGGAATTAAATTCAAACAAGTACCATTGCTATGTGACAACGAGAGTGCAGTGAAGCTCACCAACAATCCAGTACAACATTCAAGAACAAAGCACATTGACATCCGCCATCACTTCATAAGAGACCATCAACAAAAGGGTGATATTTCAATTGAGAATGTTGGTACCGATGATCAACTTGCCGATATATTCACCAAGCCACTTGATGAAAAGAGATTTTGCAAGCTAAGGAATGAATTGAATATACTTGATTTCTCAAATATGAGTTGATGCACCCTCCATTATATGACATGCCTCTCCTTCGACAAAGCAAAGGTAAAATTGTTTGGCATGACATTCATTCTTGCTAAGGATATGTTTAGTGCATTTAGTCATTCCTTGCATCTTATAGGCTCATTCATGAAAATAAAATACTTTTGATGTACATATGGTACCACTATTGCTTCTATGTTTGATATGATCTAGTGGTAGCATATGACATGTTTATGGGCTTGTGAACCTAGTGTTTGATCTTGAAAACAAGCATTCAAGTGTTTAACCGACGTGAGTAAGATAACCATTGAAAGATGTGTGAAGAAGCTTACTCTAGAGCAAACCGTGTTAAATATCTTATGTTTGTTTGCTAGGTTGAACCATTCTATGAACTTGATCACCCTATTGATTAACTTAACTCCTACTAAAATTGGTGTGCCTTTTATGGTACTTAATGACAAAGGGGGAGAAATGGTTACTAAGATAGATATATATAAAATTTGAGCACATAAGTCGGGGGAGCAAGCTCATGAACTTACTATTGCATTTGAATGTGCATATTCATATGAGTGATTGCATTGTAAAAATTTAAATTCAATATACATGCTTGTGTGATGTATGCTAGAAGTAAATTTTGAATGATGATTTGTGAACTAGCATGCATAAGTGGTAGCTAGATGTAATCTGTTTTTGCAAAGTGGTACTAGAACCTTTTATATAATGATGATCTCATAAGGTATCTAGTGTTTTTGTAAGTCTAGCTAATCAAGATGCTAAGGACGGTGTACATTGGCAACTCCGATTGGTATCACGCTTCAAAGGTCCATTATTTACACCTTAGCATCATTTGATAGTATTACTCTCCCACATTTCATACCTATGCATATGTGCCGAACTTGAACCAAACACTATAGCACATATGTAGGGGGAGCTAATACTAACAAAGTGGTGACTCAAATTTTCAAACATATATCTTTGTGAAAGGTTGTCATCAATTACCAAAAAGGGGGAGATTGAAAGTCCTTGTTTGGTTTTGGATAATTGATGTCACCTAGAGTACTGACCTTGTCATGAAGTGTTTATGAGCTAGGTTGGTGCACTCCAAGTACGGGAGCTAAATGATGATCATGGTATTGGTGGTGATGACCAAAAGATAGATCAAGTGCTCCACATTTGGAAGAAGAAGAAGAGAAAAACAAAATCCTATGGAGATCAAGGCAAAGGTATAAATAGGAATTTTGTTTTGGCACTCAAGACACCGTAGAGGGTGTGAGTGCATTTAGGATAGATAGCCGTACTATTAAGAGGGGAATATCTCAGTGATCACGGTTATCAAGTGCCACTAGGTGGATTCATACATGCATATGCATTAGGACCTAGTGTGCTAACTCGAATCCTTTGAATATGTTTGTGAAAATGCTAACACACATGCACATGATGTTGAACACTTGGTGGTGTTAGCACTTTTGCAAAGGAGAAGTTGTTGAAGTAGTTTTGGATCAACACAGAGAAGAAAATGAAGTTTTCTGTGTATGGTCGGTGGTACCGACCAGGTGGTCGGTGGTACCGCCCATAGGTGCTGCGTGCAACCCTCTCTGTGTTGGGGCGTTTTTGGCCTGGCGGTAGTACCGCTATAACCTCGGTACTACCTCCGGCGGTGGTACCGACCAGAGGGTCGGTGGTACCGTGGCCCTGAGGAGTTTTGCAGAGCTCTCTGTGTGGTTTTGAAAAAGACCTACCGGTAATACCGCCATTACCTCGGTACTACCGCCCGCGGTGGTACCGACGCAAGGTCGGTAGTAGCTTGTTTTTCGCAGAGCTCTCTGTTCGCGGCCGTTTTTGGCCTGGCGGTAGTACCGCCATAGCCTCGGTACTACCGGCCTCGGAGGTACCGACCAGAGAATCGGTGCTTCGCCTAAATCAGCGGGTCGTGTGTTAACGGTTAGTTTGACTCTGTCGGTACTACCGCCCAGGAGGGGTCGGTACTACCGACCAAGCGTAGAAAAGTAGGGTTCGGGCTGTCGTCCTCCCCTCTCTATAAATTGACCGTGGCCGCCTTTGGGGATAGCTTCTTGACTCTCTGACTTCTTGAACATCCTCTTGAACAAGATCTAATCCCTCCCTCCGATCTCTTCGCTTGTTAGTGTAAATCCAAGTGAGATCGAGAGATCCAAGTGCATTTGCTTGTGAGTTTGCATCTAGTGGCACTTGGCGATTGTTGTTGCTGTGGATATTCTTATTACTCTTGGTGGTTGCCGCCACCTAGACGGTTTGGAGCAGCGGAGGAGATAAGGCACGAGTGGTGATTGTTCGTGGCCATCTCCCGGTGATTTGTAAGGGGTTTCTTGTACCTTCCCCGGCGGAGCGCCAAAGGTAACTCTAGTGGATTGCTCGTAGCTTGTGGATCCCCATCTTGTGTTGGTTGTGCGGCACCCTATTGAGGGTTAGGCGTGTGATGCCTATTAGCGCGTGAACCTCCAAGTGGGTGTATCGCTACAACGGGGACGTAGCTTGCCGGCAAGCAAGTGAACCTCGGAGGAAAAATTATTGTGTCAACCTGTCTCCGTGGTATTCTTTGATATTCATTTATTAATCTCTTGCCGGCTCGGTATACACACCTCTATCTCTTGTATTTACATTTGTTACTTTCTTGCAAGTTAATATTATACCTTGTTGTTAGTTACATTCTCTTATCTTGTGTAGTGATATACATTATTGCTTATTTAGTTGTTGAATAGTTCCTTTGAGATTGTGTGACTTAGAGTTAGTGGTTATCTAGAATTGTGAATAGGTGGCTTGCATCTGTGTAGAGCTAGCGCAAACTTCGCTTCGCCATTTTGTTGTCTAACTAGTTTGTTTTAAGTGTTGTTGTAGAAAATTTTTATAGGCTATTCACCCCCCTCTAGCCATTTAGGACCTTTCAAACATCTCTGGGTAAAATGCTACGACAACGGGTGTATTTATCGGTGCGCTTGCGGATAAATATTTATCTTTAGAGTCAGTGCCATGATATAATCACATTGCTAGTTTCATGTTGGGGATGACAACTTGACGTTAAGTGATGCTAGTAGTGTCCCGTACACTTCTTAGTGCCTTCACTAGGTTATTGTTTATGAAGTCTATCTTAGAGTGATTCCATTAAGGAGTGTCAACAGGTCTTCAAACCCGGGAGGTTGATCAACATAGACTAGTTCATTTATGAAGCCATTTAAAAATACACTTTTCACATCCATTTGATATAATTTAATTTCATTATGTGATGCATATGCAAGGAGGATACGAATGGCTTCGAGTCTTGCAACTGGTGCAAAGGTCTCTCCAAAATCCAAACCTTCAACTTGAGAGAACCCCTTTGCCACTAGCCTTGCCTTGTTTCTAACAACCTTGCCTTGATCATCTTGCTTGTTCCGAAACACCCATTTTGTTCCAATGACTCTTGCGCCTTTGGGTCGCTCTTCAAGTGTCCAAACTTGGTTGCGGGTGAAGTTGTTTAATTCTTCATGCATAGCATTCACCCAATCCGGATCACTTAGAGCTTCATCTACAATGGTAGGCTCAACAAGAGACACAAAGGAGTGATGTTCTATAAACAAAGCAAGTTTTTGAGATCGAGTCATTACACCCCTTATTGGACTCCCTATGATGAGATCTTGAGGATGAGCTTGTAGTAGAGGAGTAGTCCTTTGATCAACCACTTGAGGGGCCGCTTGTGGAGCATCAACATCTTGAGCTTGTACCACCATTTGATCATGGGAGACATGAGTGTCTTCAAATGGATCCTTCCCAACTTTGTCATCAACAAGTGGTACATTGGATGAGGGTGGCTTCTCAATGACTTGCACATCATCATCATCATCTTTAGGCTTGATGGCTCCAACCGGCATGTTCTTCATTGCTTCCCTCAATGGTTCATCACCTACATCATCAAGATTTTCATGCTCTCCTTGAGAGCCATTAGATTCATCGAATTCCACATCATATGTTTCTTCTACCATCCCGGTGGCATGG
Organism: Coix lacryma-jobi var. lacryma-jobi; assembly: GCA_009763385.1. NCBI lineage: Eukaryota > Viridiplantae > Streptophyta > Magnoliopsida > Poales > Poaceae > Coix > Coix lacryma-jobi. The sequence goes on along the minus strand of CM019825.1, from coordinate 135,086,406 downwards.
TTGAATACTCGATATGCTTTGGACTTCAATGAGTAACCAACAAGAAAACTGATATCACATCGGCGTTGAAACTTCCCTAGGTGTTGGCGCTTCTTTTAGATGTAGCATTTGCACCCAAACACTCTAAAGAATGATATATCCGGCTTCTTATTGTTGAGTAGCTCATAGGGGGTCTTGCCAAGGAGACAATGGGGGAACAACCGGTTTGATGCATAGCAAGCGGTGTTGATTGCTTCCGCCCAAAATCTTTCCGGTGTATTGTACTCATCTAGCATTGTCCTTGCTAGGGTGATTAGAGTCCGGTTCTTCCTCTCAACTACCCCATTTTGTTGTGGTGTATATGTTGCGGAGACTTCATGCTTGATCCCAACTTCATCACAATATTCTTCAATGTGGGTGTTGTCGAACTCTCTTCCATTGTCACTTTTTATCTTTTTGATCTTCAAGTCAAACTCATTTTGTGCTCTCTTGGCAAACTTCTTGAAAGAAGGGGTTGCTTCGGATTTGTCATGAAGAAAGAATACCCAAGTGTATCTTGAATAGTCATCAACAATCACTAGGCAATAGAGATTTCCACCCAAGCTAGCATATGTTGTTGGCCCAAATAGATCCATGTGAAGTAGCTCTAACTCTCTTGATATTGATACAAAGGCTTTGGTTGGGTGTGTATTTGCAACTTGCTTGCCGGCTTGACATGCACTACACAATTTGTCCTTCTCAAACTTGACAGCCTTCAAGCCTCTAACCAAATCCTTCTTCAATAGCTTGTTGAGAGTGTTCATTCCCACATGAGCCAATCTTCTATGCCATAGCCAACCAAGTGATTGCTTAGTGAACAAACATGTCTTCAAGTTGGCATCTTCGGAGGTGAAATCTACTAGATAGAGATTGTTGTATCTAAAGCCCTTGAATATCACTTGTGTATCATCTTTCTTGGTCACAACCACTTCCTTGTCGGTGAACAAACATTGAAAGCCAAGATCACATAGTTGCCCAACGGATAGCAAGTTGAAGCTCAATGATGCAACTAGAAGTACATTGGAGATGGTATGATCATTTGATATAGCCACTTTGCCCAATCCCTTGACATTGCCCTTTGAATTGTCACCAAATATTATCTTTTCTTGGTCATCGACATTCTCTTCTAGTGAGGTGAACATCCGGGGATCGCCGGTCATATGTTGAGTGCAACCACTATCAATTACCTAATGAGATCCACCGGTCTTGTAGTTCACCTACACACACAAGAAATCAAGCTTGAGCTTTTGGGACCCAGACTTCTTGAGGTCCCTTAACCTTCTCTACTAGTGACTTTGCAACCCAAATTTGCTTTGGCCTATTCTTGTTAGGAGGCCCCATGAACATGACTTTCATCTTGCCACTAGAGTCTTGTCTAAGCATGTAGTGAGCATTGAAAGCAAAGGGCCTAGCATGCTTGGGCAAGGGTGTAGGTTTAGGCTCTTCACAATCATGAGCAAAGTGTCCTTCCTTTCCACACTCATAGCATCTTCCAATCTTCTTCTTCTTTGGCTTTGTGATGCTCTTGCGTTGCTTCATCTTCTCCTCAAGGAAGCCAATGCCATTTCTATTGTTCTTCATTACGGTGTTCATGAGAAGCTCACTTTGAAGACATTGCCCCTTGGTGAATTTCTTCAACCCGGTGGTAAGGTGCTCCTTCTCTTTCTTGAGCTTGTCATTCTCTTGTTGGAGCTCTAATTGAGATGGTGTCATCTTGTAATCTCTCTCCATCTTCAATCTCTTGTTCTCTTCTTTTAGCATGTCTAGCTCAAGTGACATGCTATACTCATCATCTTGGGTATCAATGATGACTTGCTTTGTGGTTGCAAGCTTCTCTAGATCAATCTTGAGCTTTGCATTCTCATTCTTGATCTTGACATAATCATCATAGTGATCGGCCACAACCACACTCTTGTCTTTGCCACTAGCTCTTTGCTCATCATTCTCACTAACCAAGTCCTCACAAGATGTTGCTATGTCACACTTAACAACAAGGTTAGGAGCATCATGTGTCTCATGTGAAAGCATATCATAAGCAATGGTGAGAGTATCATAGTCTACTTTCACTTGAGTGTATTGTTCTTTTAGCAAGGCATAACTAGTGATAAAGTCACTATGCATCTTATCAAGTTTTTCATTTTTAGCTTTGAGCTCTTTGTTAGAGGACTTGAGCTCCTTGATAGAAGATGACATAGTGACAAGTTCATTCTTTAGCTCATCACTAGCATGTATAGCATGATCATATTTCTCAACAAGAGATTCATTTTCATCAACAAGCTTTTCATTTTTAGCTCTAGTCTTTCTTATGATTTTAGAGTAGTTGTTTAGCAATTTAACAAGCTCAATATAAGTAGGTGCCTCAAATTCATCATCACTATCACTATCACTAGAGTCATCATCGCTTTGTACCTTCCGGTCACCCTTGGCCATAAGGCATAGGTGTGTAGATGATGATGGCGACGGTGGTGGTGGTGGTGTAGAGGAGCCAATGACTAGAGCGGCCACCTTCTCCTTCTCATCATCACTATCTTCATTTGATGAGCCACCGGAGGAGTCAATGTCGGTGAGCCAATCACCAACAATGTAAGCCTTGCCACCTTTCTTGTGGTATTGCTTCTTCTTATTGCCATCCTTCTTGTAGTAGGTCTTCTCATTCTTCTTCTCATCTTCACTTGACGAGTCATACTTCTTGCCCTTGTTCTTGTTCTTGTAGCTCTCTTTCTTGGGCTTGGTGCATTGATGAGCAAGATGGCCAAGCTCACCGCAATTGTAGCAATCCATTTCGGAGATTGGCCTCCTCTTGCTACTTGTGAAGAACTTCTTCTTTCTTGAGTCAAAGTTGACTCCATTCTTGTGAAGCTTCTTCAACATCTTGGTGGTCCTTCTCACCATGAGAGCGATGTTGGAATCATCCTCTTCATCACTTGAGCTCTCATGATGCACCTCAATAGCCTTGGACTTGCCCTTCTTGTCATGGCTTGCTTTGAAGGCCAAGTCCTTCTTCTTGTCGGTGGAGGAGCCACCACTTGGTGTGATGTGCATGTACATCTCATGTGCATTGATCTTTCCCAAGATTTGAGTTGGTGTAGCGGTGGAAAGATCACTTTGATGTAGCACCATCACAATGTGTCCATACTTCTCAATTGGAAGGACACAAAGAATCTTCCTCACAACATCGGATGGTTGCATTTGTGTGAGGCTAAGTCCATTGAGTTCTTCTACAAGAACATTCAAGCGTGAGTACATTTCATTTGCACTTTCATTAGCATGCATATCAAATGAATGAAACTTTTGCATAACTAAATGATATCTATCCTCACGCTCACTCTTGGTCCCCTCATGGAGAGCACAAATGTTATCCCATAGATCATGGGCATTCTTGTGGTTTCGGACGCGGTTAAACACATCCTTGCAAATGCCTCTAAAAAGAATGTTTTTGGCCTTTGCATTCCACTTCTCATTTTCTTCCTCATGTGGCGTGAGGCTAGTGCCCTCCTTGGGTTTGGGGAACCCGGTTATGGTGGCATCGCAGCATTTCACATCAACCGCTTCTAGGTACGACTCCATACGAGTTTTCCAATATGGAAAGTCGTCTCCCTCGAACATGGGAGGTGGTCCATCACCTCCGGACATCTTAACTCTAGGCGGTTAAGCCTAAATTGAGAGCATGAGGCTCCGATACCAATTGAAAGGATCAAGATGCCCAAGAGGGGGGGTGAATTGGGCTTTTCTAAAACTTCTTGCAAGAATTAAAACCTATCAAGCCCCAATTAACCCCCTAGTGCCTAGAAGTGTGTTTGATAAGAATCAATCGCACAAAAGACTATCACTAAACCATTTCTACTCTAGCATGGCAATTCAACTTATAAAAGAACAACAAGTAAATGCGGAATCGAATTGCTCAAAGGTAAATGCGTAATAAAGAGAGTAGAGATGACACGACGATCTTTTTGCCGAGGTATCGAGGTATCGGCACACCCCCCCTAGTCCTCGTTGGAGCACCCGCGCAAGGGTATCGCTCCCCCTTGATCCGCGCAAGGATCAAGTGCTCACTACGAGCTGATTCTTCGCCACTCCGGGCTGGTGAATCGCTCGCTACCGGTCACAATACGGCTTGGGTCATCCACAATGCCTCTGGATGATCACCAAGCTCTCCGATCACCACCAAGCCGTCTAGGTGATGCCGATCACCAAGAGTAACAAGCAAGAACTCTCACTTGACCAACGCAAGGCTAATGAGATGGGTGGATGCACACTTGCTACTCTCTACTCACTAATGAGGTGTTTGATCACTCAATTATCAAATCTCTCAACCTCACTAGGCCTCTTGCACTCACTTGCAATCACAATGTGTTTGGCAACCTTTCAAATGAGCAAGAGTTACAGTATGAATGAGGGGGAGGCATATTTATACCCTCAACTCAAAACATGCACGAAGGGGTAAGTCCAGCCAGTTTATGCACTGACCGGACGCACCTGTCGGGGTGACCGGACGCGTCCGGTCAGTGCCTAACGGCTACATGACGTCTAGCCTGACACCTGTACGAACTGCTGACCGGACGCTTCCATGCGTCCGATCACCATTGATCGGACGCGTCCGGTCAGCTAAAATGCTCTCTGGAACCTCTCTGAGTACGACCGGACTCACCCTCCTGGTGCATCCGATCGATTGCTGAGGGTGAGTCCGGTCGCCACCAGACTGACCCCTCAGCCAACAATACTGACCAGACGCATGCCCCAGCGTCCGGTCACTACGGTTTGAGCGTCCGGTCGCAGATAGAGGTCCAAAAACGACTTCGGTTTGCGACGCTCCCTTCACGAACTTTCTTCCTTATGATCTTAGGGACCTTTCTAAGCTACCTAGGGCTTTGGTTAACAAGTGTGCACCACACCTAACTCAAAAGTCTCACCTAGGTCAAGCTACCCATTCAAACCCCTCTTTATAGTACGGTCAAAGGTAAAACAAAGACCTATGCTACTCTAAGTGTCCTTCAACACCAAATGACACTTAGAACTAGCCTATCACCGTCTTCGTCATCCATCCTTTGAAAACCGAACGAATTCCATCAATAAGGGGACATGAATACCATAGTGTCCTCACGATCATCATTACCATGACCTAACTCAACTGTTTCTGCAAACCACACGTTAGTCATAGTAATTTACCATTGTCATCCAATCACCGAAACCCACTGGGGGCCTAGATGCTCACACTTAGGCATTGCCTTAGTATGAGTAGCGGGATGTTTTGCAATAGCAACCAATTAGGTACCATTGTCATCCTTTCTAAGCACAATATTATCAGTAATTGAAATGGGCTTAGAAGTGTTACCTAGGGGACATGAATTAGCCATGTGTCCCCTTTCCCGGCATGAGTAGCAAACTCTCTTTGATTGAGCCTTTTCTTCCTTGCTCATTTGTTGCTTCTCATTGCCTTGCCTCTCATGAGTTGCTTGAGCCTTCTTCTCAAGCTTGGTAGGACACTTCGAGGCAAAGTGTCCCATATCTTTACACTTGTAGCACTTGATGTGAGCTAAATTTTTGTCATCTTGATTCTTGCTAATCATCTTCTTGGCATCTTGGATATGAGTTGGATGCCTTGCTCTTGTTCTTCCACCCCTTCTTGTTTTCTTCTTCATCATCAAGTCACCACCATCATGGTTGATCTTGATTTGCACTTGGGACTTCTTCTCTTCATCTCGTGGCCTTATCTTTGGCTTCTTTGTTGGGCAAGATTTGGCAACATGACCCATCTCGTGGCATTTGAAGCACACGAAATGAGAGAGCTTCTTTTCTTCTTGCTTCTTCATTTCTCTTTCAATTCTTCTCTTGCCCCATCTCTTGACTTTGACATTGTTGAAGCCAATGCCACTCTTGTCACCATAGGTTCTTTGGTTGTTCAACATGTGCTCGACGGTGACTTTTGAGTTGTAACACCTCTCTAACTTGTTGCTCAAATTCTTGACTTCACTTTTGAGCTCAATGTTCTCCTTCAAAAGGTTAGTCTCACAAGACATAGAAGTAGAGCAAGCATCTATATGTGAGGAACATGGCATAGATAATAAATCATCACAAGAGGTGGATACATGCTTCTTGCCTACATCACAAGGGTTAGCAAAATTATGTGATTGATCATTTGACCCAAGTGATGAGCTCTCACTAGTTTTAGTTTCTTCATTAGAAAGCTTCTTAGTGAGAAACGCATGGTCTTGTACTTAGTTGTCATGAGCAACATTGAGTTCCTCATGAGTCAATTTAAGCTCCTCATGTGAACAAGTAGTAACATAAAGTAGATGTTTTTGTTGTTCACATGTGTTCTTTAGAAATGAGTTTTCATTTTCTAATTTCAGTGTTTTTGCCATCTCATTTTCTAAAGACATGGTCATGCTAGCAAGTCTACTAACAAGCTCATCATATGAATCAACATGATCAACCACATTAGCATTAGATACCTTGGTGTCACCTTGTGACATGAAGCAATGCGGCGATGGACTTGTAGTAGTATCATAATCATCAATCGAGCATGAGCCATCAACATCATCATCATCAACCTTGTCAAGTGAGCTTGTGGATTGATCATCATCATCACCACTTGACAATGAGGTGGAGCACTCCTCCACAACCACCAAGTTCTGGTCATGCTCGACATCCTCATGCGCAACTTCCTTTGATTCATCATTCTTGAAGCTGCCATCATCCCATGTGGAAGAGTCATCGAAAGTATGCTTCACTGACTCCCACAACACATGGGCGGTTCCTTTGTAGTTCACCTTGCCAAAACACTCAAAGCTCATAGCATGAATAATAAACATGAAAGCTTCTCCATCAAGATCAAAGAGAACCTTTTGAGCTTTGGTGAGATTCTTATGGTCCAAGACATGAGTGAGACCACTAGTGACAATCCACCAAAACTTTGGCCCCTTTGCACGAAAATGATCAAGCATATGACGTTTCCACCGTGCAAAGTGTGTGCCATCAAAAATATGTGTATCACACACATCATCTAGCCCACTAGACGCCATCCTCTCGGGTCGGTGAAGACCACAAATGAGAGACCTCGCTCTGATACCAATTGAAGGGTCAAGATGGCGGACTAGAGGGGGGTGAATGGTCCTTTCTAAAATTATTCGCACAGGCTAACCAAAACAAATACGGAATTAAAACCATCGGTCTAGCCAAGACTACACCCCTCTACTAAAACTCTATGACACCTTACAAAAGATTCTAAACAAAGCAAATAAGGTGTCGGGCTAGCTAGAGCTCACCTAAACAATTCTAGCTTGCAAGGTTACACAACCTAAGAAACTAGTACTCAATCAATCGGGGAGCTCCTACACATGCCACTAAGCAAAAGCACAAAGCCTAAGCTCACTAGCAATGCTCAATAACAAGGCTACACAAGCAAATTAGAGAGCTCAACTTAGCTACACAAACTAAGCAATGTGACTAGCAAGACTACAAGTCAACTAGTCACTCATGGGATCAACTCAATGCTACACAAGCAAACAATGTAACTAGCAAGCTACACAAGCTAACTAATTACTAGAGCAACTACACTAGCACATGTATATGAACAAGTAAATACAAGCTAGAGAATGGAGTTTGCAAACCACCGAGAAGATGAACACGAAGTTGACACGGTGATTTTTCTCCCGAGGTTCACTTGGTTGCCACCAAGCTAGTCCTCGTTGTGTCGACCACACACTTTGGTAGTTTGCCGGCTAATAGGCACCACACCTAGCTTGACACTCGAGCGCTGCAAGAACTCACCCACAAGTGAGGGTAACTCAATGACACGCGCAATCCACTAGAGTTGCTCTTCGCGATCCCCGCAGGGCGAGCACAATGCCCCTCACAATCCTTCTCCGGAGCCACACACAATCTTCATGCGGGCTTCACGACGAAGACTCGATCACCAAGCCGTCTAAGAGGTGGCAACCTCCAAGAGTAACAAGCACCACCGGCTTGCAACACGAACACCTAGTGCCAACTCTTGCAATCTCTCATGCACCGCACTAGAATCGCTCACTCGCAATGATTTGCGCACTAGCAAGCACAAGCGAGTTAGAGGGCTCTCTAGCACATCCACACAAGCCACCAAGGCTTTGGAGTGCTCGAGCAGCCATCCCACAGCCGGCCTCAACCACTATATATAGAGGGGGAAAGACAACTAGTCGTTCCCCACTTTTTCCTGAGCTCCACGAAGACCACCGGTACTACCGGTGCGCACTAGCGGTACTACCGGTCAGCGGGCCGGTACTACCGGTCCCGGACCGGTACTTCCGCTTCACACTTCACTTCTCCCGATTGACCAAAAGGCCACATGGCCGGTACTACCGCCCGCAGGCCGGTACTATCGCCCGGCTTTGATCCTCAGCCCAACGGCTACTTCACCTGAGCGGTACCTCCGGTCCTTGACCGGTACTACCGCTCGCAGGGCCGGTACTACCGATCGACCACCGGTACTTCCGGTCAACCCCTTAGATGCCCGTTGGAAGAAACTAAGAACGAAACGGGACTTCTAGAGGCCCGGTCGGTACTACCGGCCCCCGGACCAGTACTACCGCCCCCCGGACCGGTACTACCGCCCGTCTAGCGGTACTTCCGCTACCAACCTGAGCTCCGCGCTAAAACGGTCATAACTCTTAGCTCCGAACTCCGATTTCGATGATCTTGGACATTTTGGAAAGCTTATTCAGAGGGCTACACAACCCACATGAATACACGATCCAAAACACAAAGAATTAGAACAGATTTCCAATCCAAGATCCATCGCTTCTCTTTTCAAACCAAAGATTTCTCCGAAAACTTCTTTGAGTTGATCCAATTCAACTCCACCACCTTCTCCTTTGCAAATGTGCTAACACCACCAAGTGTACACCATCATATGCATGTGTGTTAGCATTTTCATAATCAATTTCAAAGAATTTTCACTTGCTCTCACCACGCCACTCGATCCTAGTAACAACGCAATGTTAGATCGCTCAAGTGGCACTAGATGACCGATATGCAAACAAGTTTGCTCCTCTTGATAGTACGACCATCTATCCTAAACCCGGTCATAATCTTCTCTACACATCTTTGACCGGTGAAATGAAATTCCCTACAAATATACCTTTGCATTGCACATTCCTTTCCATCTCCTCCGGTGTTGATGCAACACATGCACCAACATATCATCAAATGATATGATCCACTTCATATCATCACATGGCCTCCGTGGTCCATCGATCTTGACCTCACTTGCTCTTCACCATTGTTTCGGTCCTTCAGCGCCAAGTCTTGCTTAAGCCTCCCGACACTCGGTACCAACGGCTTCAAAGCCTCCAACTTGCCCTTCACCTTCACAATTGGTCCATCAAGCCAAGCCTTGCTTTGATCTTCACCATCTTAGTCATATGACCGCATGTCATGTTTCATGTGCATTAAGCTCCTCCATGATCATCACATGTGTGAGCTTCACATCAAGTCCAAGCCATTCACCTCCATGGCTCAAGTGCTCACACACATGTACCTGTGGACTAATCCGTGTGTATCTCTCATAAACACAATTAGTCCACCTAAAGTTGTCACTCAATTACCAAAACCAAACTAGGACCTTTCAAAGTGTCACCGGCAAGCACCTGAGGGTGTTGTGGGCTGCTGTGGTGGCCATTGTAAGAAGGGCTAGTCTTCCCGATGAAAGAGGAAAGAAGACTCCTTAGTGAAAAGGTGGAAACAGACAGTTTCGGGTCCGACCATGAGTAGACCTTGTTGGGTCACTCACCGGCTTCCACAACGGAGACGTAAGGCACCTTGTGGTGGCCTGAACTCTGGTCAAACAAATCCTCGCGTCCTTCATTTGGTTTGCCTCACATTCTTTCATATCGCACATATTATTTGAGATTTTGCTTGTGCTACTCGGGTGTGGTGATTTGTGTTTGCAGGAGCTGTGTGATAGTTTTCACATATCTATAAGCATTACCATACCCCAAGTTGTATTCACAGAGAAGAGGCAAAAGGCTCACAATATTTTGGGACGCTGAGTGTCGGAACTTCCAACAAGAGTTAGAACTTCCGACATAATCGGCCTGATTGGATAGGCAACCCAGCCTAGGCCTGCAATCAGTCTGATTGGGCAGGCAACCCGTCCTAGGCCTATAATCGGCCAGGGCGGGGTTGTGGGTCAGCCAGGCCAGGATTGGCAAGACTACAATAGTTTTATTTGCTAACTTTTGATTAAAAGTTTTGTGCGGCCTATTCACCCTCCCTCTAGGCATCGAATCAGTCATAATTAAAAATCTACCAAAATACTTAGGCAAATTTGGTTAGCAACACAAATGGTGAAGCTTTTAGCACTAGCCTAAAGAGAGTGTTGCAAGCCACCTATCCAACAATTCTGACTAATATTTCTAATTCACTCAAGCAACTAGAGCTACACAATTGTGTAAGAGATAAATACAAGTTCTAGCACAAAAGAATAATGGCAAGAAAGATAAGTAAACTATCTACACAAGATATATAAAGTAATGTAAATAGCACAAAGAATACTCAATGAATTAGCTCACAAGAATATGAATACAATGAGAAAGAGAGCTAGATAAGATGGTTTCACTGAGCCTTCGGGATCGCCTTTGGAGAACCAATCACCGGTGAATATCCCAAATGTAGAGCCAATCAACGAGAATGTGAATGAAGTCCAATCATCAAGATGATCAAGTAATTCCAACGAAGCACGCGGGAGACAACAATTTATCACGAGGTTCACGTGCTTGTCGACATGCTACTCCTCATTGTGTCGACCAACTCTTGATAATCCGGTGGCTAATTGGAACCACGCCAAGCTACATAAGCGCCACAAGAATCTACCACAAGAGAGGTAGCTCAATGACACAAGCAATCCAATAGAGGTGTCTTTCGCCACTTTGGCGGGGACTAGGCTCGAAACCCCCCTCACAATCCGGTCGATGGTGGCCAAAAACAATCTCTAACTCAATTGTGGTACCATATAAGCTTCAAATTCATTTGGTTTCCATGAATGAGCCTAATTAAGCAAGGGTATGTCTATACTCCCACCATACCCGAAATTATTGACGTTTTGGACATGATTGTGCTTACCAAGGAGTCATTAATTAGAGGTTAGTTTTCCATCTTTGCCCCTAAGGCCATCCGCAATGGTTATCAAATAGCTAGCTAGGAGGAATTCTATTGGCTCTCAATAGCACTTTACAAATCAATAGCACTTTACAAATAGCTAGCGAGATGACGTATAAAAATAACAAAAAAGTAGCACTCTTATTGGCTATCGAGGAGAGAGATCAAATAGCTAGCGACTTCCCAATAGCTAGCTATTTGATCTCTCTCCTCGATAGCCAATATGAGTGCTACTTTTGTAAGTTGCCTCACCAAAATAGTATTTATTTATGTCTTATCTAGCTAGCTATTTGTAAGTTGGCATTGAGAGCCAATAGCATTCTTCCTAGAGACCAAATAGCTAGCGATTTGAACACCATTGCAGACGCCCTAATAAATATGTTTGTGGGTACATATCTATTGAGAAACATTCTTTGGTTGAGACGGCTAGCACAGCGAGGCCTGTGTCGTCCTCGTTAGGTCCGAGGTTCGATGCCCAATAGGGCTATTTTTCGCTGATTTGATTTTGCAGGATAGTATATTTTTGCATAGCGTGTGACCAATGGAGACGGGGGAGGAGCACATGTGCGTTTAATGCGGGGGAGTAACGAGGAGTGCATGCATAACAGGTTTAATGCAGAACGGGCGCATGCTGGGCTAGCAACGGAAAAAGAACGGGCACGGGCGCATGCACATTGAATGGATGGCGTATGGCCAGGGGCAAATAAGGAAGAAATACAATGTTTTAGAGCAAAACGTCAATCTTTATGAAAATAGGCCTTGAGTCTAATACATCAATAATTTTAGGTATGGAGGGAGTATGATCTAAAGCATATCGTAGCAAGAATGAATGCAATATGCCAAACAATTTCACCTTTGCTTTGTCGAAGGAGAGACATGTCATATGTGGGGGTGCATTCAATTCATGTTTGAGAAATCTAGGATATTCAATTCATTTCTTAGATTGTAAAATAATCTTTCATCTAGTGGTTTGGTAAAGATATCGGCAAATTGATCATTGGTGCCCAGACTCTCAATAGATATGTGTTTCTTTGCTTGATGATCTCTAATGAAGTGGTGCCTTATGTCAATGTGCTTTGTCCTTGAGTGTTGAACTAGGTTGGTGGCTATTTTGATGGCGCTCTCATTATCATATAGCAATGGGACTTGTCCAAACTTGACTCCATAATCTTGCAATGTAGCTTTCATCCATAGCAATTGTGCATAACAACTACCCGCGAATATGTATTCGGCTTCGACGGTTGAAAGTGCAACACTATTTTGCTTCTTTCAGGGATAATGTGCTAAACAAGAAACTTATTCAACACAATATTGATAACTTAGAGATAATGTGCTAAACAAGAAACTTATTCAACACAATATTGATAGCTTTGATCTATATTATAACTCAACAATAGATCAAACAAATGATACAACCTTACAAACGATAATACATATCGATAACTAACTTATAACATAATCCCTCTGTCCCTGAATAAATAGATTCTTAGAGTTCTCCTATGTCAAACTTTTTAAACTTGGACCGAATTTCTAGAAAAAACTATCAATATTGATGGTATGAAATTCGTATCATTAGATATAGCATAGAATATATTTTTATAATGTGTCTATTTTATATCGTAGATGTTATTACTTTTTTCTATGAAGTTAGTTAAGTTTAAAAAGTTTGGCTGACATGTATTCTAGGAATTGATTCTTTCAGGGACAAAGGGAGTATCATTAAAGGATCAAACAGTTGATACAACTTTAGTCCTGTATGGTTCAAGAACTCATTGAGATCTATAGTACTCCTAATCCTAGGGTTTGGCGTGACGCCAAAAGTTGTATGATGTGTTCGTGAGATTATAATGACTAAGGCTCGATATTTATACCCATGGCCTAAACACAAGTTCTAGTCTAATACGACTTGTTATAAACATGGAATAAAAGCAAATCTTCTAAATAAAAAGATAACTTGGACTCTACTCTTTCCTTTTTGTAGAATCTGATATATCTCTCCCGCAGGTGTCGCCATTCAGTGTAGGCTGATGGCATCACCATCAAATAGCTGTTTTTTGATTTAGAGCACAAACTAGCTATTTTGATCTTCATTTAACCAACCACGTCCTTCTTGAAGTTTCTCTTTCCAAATTTTGGTGCAAACATTAGCACTCACTAGGTCCTAATGCAAATGCATGGAATCAATTCACATAGTGACATTTACCATGAGAATACCGCTCTTAATAGTACGATTATCTATTCTAAACCCGATCAAGCACCTGATTGTGTCTTGATCGACAAAACAAAAATGGTCCTATCAGTTATACCTTTGTCTTGAGCCTATTTTATTTTTCTCTTTCTTCTTTTACAAGTTAGAGCACATGATCATCATCTTTTGGCCATCACCATCCATCTTCATGGTTGCCAACTAGCTCCATCTTAGTCTTGGACCAACCTATCTCAACTACACACTTAGACATAAGATTACTCCAATAGATTTAATCAATTATCCAAAACTAAACTAGGGCTTTCACTCATCTAGTGGCACTTAGACAATTGTAATCATATAAGAGCTCCCCTAATTATAGTACAACTAACTATCTATCATAAACTCGATCATGCAGTCTATTGCACCTTGGTCAACGAAAGCAAAACCCCAATGCCTTTGTCTTTGGGCTTGCTTTACATATCCTCACTAAGGTTGAACACTTGCTTCATGGTCATGATCATCATCATCTCCACCATCTCCTAGCCTTGCTCAACTTCATTATGTGGGCCTAGCTCAATCATCTTTATTGAAAGCATTGGTCCACCAATTATCACTCAATTCAGACATGGTATCTGTTTTTACTGAAATTTGAACTCTCTCAAGTCATACTCTCTGTTGAGGTAGCTGCGAGTGACCCAACAACGGTCGATTCTAGAAGACCCAATAAAGGTCAACTCTATTACTGATCTTTCCAACCACTTCTCCTTCAATCCACTAGCTTGATCTCTTCCTTTGCGAATTGAGATTGCCCATTATAGACTTTCCAAAGCAGACCTCAGTTCTTGGGTGCTCCTTAGCGACGCCTAGACGTCTAGGACTAAAGAGTTCAATAATAAAAAAATGTGAATCACAATATTGACAATATGCATAAGTGCTTAAGAGTTGGCTTGCCTCTAGTTTAAATTTCTCTCAACCATGGAAAAAAATAGCGGACTATAGCGACGCTATAGCTGCCCGAGAGACTTGACGCTAAGCTGTTCCTCTTCTTTCCGCTATGACAATTTAACCGCTATTGCAAGCTATAACACAGCTATTTGCATAGCTTTAACTTTTGCATAGTGTCGCTATTTCAGATTTTGGCAATAGGCCATATTGACAACTGGCCTGCTAAGAACTCCAATCTTCTCAGCAGCCATGTCAAAGTGCATCATCAGTCCATAATTGATCAATCTTCCTGGTCGAAATCTGAGAACTCCATCTCAGACTGGATTGCACTTGTGTTCTTAACCTGCGCTACAAACAATGACAATTAGTTAGTTATTTCCTACTTATCAATTATCATTTGCTATCAATTTGATATTTTGGACAGTTAAACTTTCATGAACTATGTTGTAATGATAATTGGTGGGTTGAGAGCATCTTCAATTATCCTATACTTCTTTTCTATTTTTAGTCACTTGGGAAATCAACCTCTATTAGAGCATCTCCAAGGGTTTTGCAAATGAGCTTTGCATTCTTGTTTTTGCAAAAAAATCTAAAAATCTTCTATTCAACGGTTGACAAATGAGCTTGACATTTTTAGCAACTTGACAAATACCGGGTGATATTTGGCATATATGTCAAGCCGCGGTTCGCTTGGCAATCGCCCTCGCATGCTACTTCCGCGGGATATTTCTCTCTCGTGCGCACAATTTTTTGGTTTTGCTAAGTCTAAACGCAAAACCGTTGGAGATTGACTCTTTTTACCTTTGTCATATTAATTTGAGAGTTGCCAAATACCATATTTTACCAAACAAAAAATACAAAACCGTTAGAGTTGCTCTTATGCAAAAAAAAAATGCACGCAACTTGGAGCCGCGCATCCTGGCTCCGACTCCTCCTTCCCGCGCGGCTCTGTCTGCAGTCTGTCACTGTGTGCTACTATTGCTGATGGTCGTCCTGTTGCTTGTACTCAGTGGCGGATAAGAATTTGTTCATGGCTAGGGCCTCACCTAGCATTGAAAACCACCCACTACGTATGTCTCTATGCACTCATTACGATAACTACCCATGAAAAATTAACTATGACAGCTCCACCACCATTAGTTTATTTACTCCGACAGATCTTATTTTTAGTTTATTCATCATAAGTTGCATCGCAGCCGGCAGCTCTACCACCAACAACAAAAGATGTTGGGAGTTGAAAGACGCTATTTTTTTCTAAATCTAAAGGCAAAGAGATATAGTGTTGGTGCTTGGCGGAAGGCTGGCGAGCTCTTGGATGGCCGGCCGAGTCGGGGGACAGAAGCCTAGAGCTCGGAAAGCAGAGCCACGAAGGCTGGAGCCTCAGAGAGTTGCTGGTCGGGGCCGATCACTGCCAGAGTGCTAGCCAGTAGCCGGCACCGCCGCACCTCGGCATGGAGGCCTGCGCGTTCATTTGCTCGCCTGCTGCTTGGTGCCTGCAGTCTGGGCGAGTGCGGCTTGCTCGGTGCCTATTGGAGCTTCAAAGTCGGAGAACGGTCGGGAGAGTGCGAGGGAGGAGATGTCGGGGCTGGGACGGCATTGGGCACCGCGGCGGGAAGGCTTGGTGCGCCGCGAACTGTTTTATAAATGATTTATTTCTGTTTATCACTGTTGGCTTTAAAGATGGCAATGGGGCGGGTCTGGACCCGAAACCCGCGGGTTTTAGACCCGGTGGGGCCGGGGCCGGGTCTAATTTTAGCCCTGCGGGTTTGCGGGTTCAGGGACCCGAAACGGGTCGGGTCGGGTTCGGGTTTTAGATTTTCCCCGCGGGGACCTGGAATGTTGTTGTTGTATCGCAATATATGTCATATGTTGGTCGCACAAATATTTTCATTAATCAAAAAACTGTATTCAACTCTCATATTCTTATTCCTGACTACTAAAATTACATTTTGGGTTCCTGATCTTGTATTTTGATTACTATTTGCATGGTACAAATATACTTATATAGTAAAAATATTAATTCTATAATATTATTGTGTTGTCGAAACTCGGAGTTTGGGTCCCCGTCGGGTTTCGGGTCCCCATCGGGTTCAGGGGCGGGGGCGGATTCTGACTCAAATCGGGGTTCGGGTGCGGGGCAGGTTTTCTTGGCGGGTTTCGAGGGTGGGTCCGCAGATGCTCCACCCGCCCCGAACCTGACCCGATGCCATCTCTAGTTGGCCTTGTTTGCAATGCATGTGTGCACTTGAAATACGTGTATGATGTTTCATGTGATCGAGTATAGTCGGTGAGCAAACGTGGTTCGATCAAGAGGTTTCGTTCGAGGATCAGCAAGAGGATCAACAGTACAACAATCAAGGCTGATAGATACGCAGGATCACTAGTAGTACATCTATATGGGTATAATCATTAGCAGGGCATAAAACATGGTCCTATGAACTACTAGGAACTAGATCTGAAGGGGAGGAGGAACTAGGAGTTCATACCTAGGTTGTTTGAACCTGAAGAAGTAGTAGAAGAGGCGGAGCCGCCACCCGCCATGTCCGTCGGCGGGCTGTGGTCGTCGACGGTGTGGGAGGGAGACGCAGGGGTAGGAGTCCGGCGGTGATGGCGTAGACAGACGTGGTCCAAAGCTGCAGCGACGAGGAACGGCGGCGGCGAAACTTTCCGTCGCTGGCTGCGCCCCTCACTAGATCGGATTAGGGTTTTGTCAGTGGGGAATGCGGCTCACGGTGAACCTCGTACTGAGAGCCGCCGGCCCCCACCCTCTTTATATGCGCAGTGCGACGGGGGCCCGCCAGCCATTAAGTGGGTTGGGCGCCCCCGATCAGGGCACGAGGTCAAGCCTAATAGCCGTTGGGCTATTAGTGAAGAGATCATCCTAACAATCTCCTCCTTGATCTCACTAGTTTCTTTTACTTTACTTTTCTCATTCCATCACAGATTTGCGCAAGAGGCATGCCTCATCGTCACGGTCTTTTGCCGATAGACTTAACAACCATAATGTTCATCTCTGTTCTGAAATAGATACTTTTACTTTTAGGCCCTTTAGTCCAGGAATCATAGGCTTTCCATTAACCCCATGCCGGCAACGTGTTCCTTGAACACTGTGGGTGGTAAGCCTTTTGTTAGCGGATCCACGAGCATCTTACTCGTACTGATATGCTCGAGACTTATAGATTGATCCTGGACTTTATCTTTCACAACATAATACTTTATGTCAATGTGTTTGTCAGGAGCACTTGACCTATTGTTGTGAGCATATTATACTTCCAGATTATTATCGCAGTACAACTTCAGTGGCATATAGATGTCGTCAACCACTTTCAAACTGGATATGAATTTTTTCAGCCAATTCACCTGCCCAGTTGCCTCAAAACAGGCTATAAACTCGGCATACATTGTGGACGATGTAGTGACGGTTTGTTTGGAGCTTTTCCACGATATTGCTCCCCCAGCGAGAGTGAACACATACCCTGATGTGGACTTTCTTTCATCTCCCACATAATCAGAAACCGAGTACCCTACTATGTACAAGGAATCTGATTTTCTATACGTTAACATGAGGCCTTTTGTGCCTTGTAGATAACGCAAGACTTTCTTTACCAATTTCCAGTGTTCTAGTCCTGGATTACATTGAAATCTGCCAAGTAGCCCGATAACAAATGCCAAGTCAGGGCGTGTGCACATCTGTGCATACTGTAAGCTTCCGACAGCTGAAGCATATGGAACCGCTTTCATTTGTTCAATTTCATATTGGTTCCTGGGGCACTGAAATTCCCCATATCTATCACCCTTGACCATTGGTGCAGGTGAAGGCTTACACGCATGCATACTATATCTTTTCAGAACCTTTTCCAAGTATGCCTTTTGCGATAATCCTATAACCCCTTTCTTCTATCTCGGTGAATCTCGATGCCTAGAATAAATGATGCTTCACCGAGATCTTTCATATCAAATTTTGAGGACAAAAAATCTTTTGTCTCCCTTAGTAGACTGATATCACTACTCGCAAGTAAGATATCATCCACGTACAAGATTAGAAAAATAAATTTTCCATTCTTGAACTTGGAGTACACACAGTTGTCCTCAACATTTTCCATAAACCCAAACCTCTTTATTGTGCCATCAAACTTTAAATACCACTGTCTGGATGCTTGTTTCAATCCATAAATGGATTTCTTCAAGCGACATCCCATCTGTTCTTTTCCTTTCACGACAAAACCTTTTGGTTGTGCCATGTAAACGTTTTCCTCCAACTCACCGTTGAGGAAAGCCATTTTCACATCCATCTGATGCAACTCTAAATCATAATGTGCTACTAGAGCCATTATGATTCTGAAGGAATCTTTACATGAGACTGGAGAAAAGGTCTCATTGTAATCAATCCCTTCCCTTTGCGTAAAGCCTTTTGCCACGAGTCGCGCTTTGTATCTTTCAACATTCCCTTGGGAGTCATATTTCGTCTTGTAGACCCATTTGCAGCCTACTGTTTTGACCCCTTCAGGAATTATCTCCAAGTCCCAAACACCGTTGGTACTCATTGACTTTATCTCATCTTCCATGGCCTCAAGCCACTTGGACGAGTGTTCGCTTCTCATGGCCTGTTCAAATGAGGTGGGATCATCCTCCATTTGAAACTCTTCAGTGTTATACACTTCATAATCTGCAGGAATAGCAGATCTTCTAGCTCTTTGGGACCTCCTCGGTCCATCATCAAATGGCTCCTGTTCAATCGGAACTTGTTGTTGTTCTTCCTCATGCGCAACGCTAGTTTCAATGGGTTCATGTGAAATAGGTTCCTCATGTTCACTAGGTGTTGCCACAGTGTCGGGGGAACACCAAAGGGGTACCCCCAATCAACGCAAACAAATAGGTTAAACCTGGAACACCATTGAATAACGAACCTAGCAAGTCTAACCTTCTAAAAAACCAACCCCTCGAGCTCCGGTACGTAGGCCTCGAGCCCTCCACAGCCATACATCGCTCCTCGAGACCCCACGCGGGACCCCGAGCCTCTCTGGCGCGACAGCCTGTCCCTCGGGACGCTCCACGTCCCCCTCGAGTGGCACGGGCACCAGATACCAGCCCCATACTGCGTATTTAATGCGTTCACCTACTCCGGTCACGTCCTCCTGTACACAGTGTGCGCCACAGTAAACCGGAGCCGGAGTCAAACATCGTTTTCACCACAAAGCATGGGCAAAAAGGCACAAGTACAACACTGTTCGGCCATACCACGCGCTGTAGCACACTCGAGCCTCATCCCGAGGCCTGGGTTCCCGCTGTACGCACGGGCGTTCCGGGACTTGCCCATACCTGCGCGGGCTCGAGCCCCCCGTAGACGCCACCTCGAGGCCGGCTCCGCGCCCCTCGAGCCCTAACCGCTTTCACGCTATTGGAGGACAGGTACCCCAAGACCCGGAGAGACCCCGCCGCGTCCTGTACATGCCGGAATGAGCGCTGTACGGCCCCCACGTCGCCACGCCTCCACGTCCGCGCCCGGGATGGAGGCCACGCTCCAAGGACGCCTCAACAGCAACGCCCACATCGGCTCCAGTGGCCCCGACAAGACAGGATTCCTACCCTTCGCCATATCGAGCGCTGTACATGTCATCCCTGTGTAACCCTGGCCTCCTCTTGCTCTATAAAAGGGGACGCCAAGGCCCCTCGCGCATACGGTTACATAACTCCGAGAAACAAGGCACGAGTCCACACGCACACACACTCGAGTCCGGACTCCGGTCCACGCTCACCGAGCTTGTATTCGCCCCTGTACAAGCACTTAGGTGCAAGTAATACAAGAACCTCCTCCCCCGCTGGACGTAGGGCCTTCTTTGCCTGAACCAGGATAAATCCTTGTGTCATCTCGCATCACCATCCAGGAAGAGAGCACGCGATCATATTACTCGTTGGTGTCATACCCCCGGGTTCGAAACACCGACAGTTGGCGCGCCAGGTAGGGCCTTCGCGTGTCCGAGTCGATTTCTCATTGTTTTCTGGATGGCTTCATCCCCTCCTTCGTTCTCGGCTGGTGCCGTCGTTTGGCTCGGGAGCCTTGAGTTCCTGGCCACCGGCAACGGCAACGAGCTGACCCTGCTCTCCACGGAGAGCCCGAGCGGAGAGCGTGTCACGCCACCCCGCGCGGGGAGCGTGGCACGTCGCCCGCACCACCACGCGTCGCCACTTCGCGAGCGGCGCCGTCGTCACCATCGATGCCGGGCACGGGCGGTGCCCGCGGCGCACTCCCACTTCCCCGCGGCCGATGCAGAGTCCCCGAGGGGAAACCTGCCTGGCGCGCTGCCGGAGACTTCCAGGGCGCGTGCGCACTCCCCCAGCGAGTTCGCGTTCGTCACGCGCACGGACCAGGAGCCTGGCCAGAGGCCCCCGAGTCGTGCTCCGTCGACACCACCAGGCCTCCTCCCGCACGGGGTGTACCGCGCTCGACGCCAGCGGTTCCCGTTTGGCCTCAACAACTCCGCGGCTGTTTACGCCCACCGCCTCGACGAGCGCCATCAGGACCGGGCGGCCGCAGAGCGGGAGGAGCGTCCGGGCGTACTCCTACGAGCCACCGCTGACCTGGAGATCGTCTACCCCACGCACATCGACCGTGACCCCTCACGAGCCGTTGAGCCACCTCGCCGAACCACCTTCGGGGAGTGGTACCGCGAGCAGCAGTCCCAGCGCGAGCCAGGGCGGCGCGGCATCAGCAACTCCAACTCTGATGAGTACGACTACCATGACCCTGACCTCTGGGACCCCACCAGGGAGTGCTTCCAGCTCGAGGGGGTCGTGGACGACGCCGAGGACGACACCAGGCCGGCGCTCAACCTCGAAGAGCCCGGAAACGTGGCTGCGGCAGGAGGATCACGCGTTCAGAGGGGGAACGAACCCCCGGCACCGGCTGCACCATCTCAGCACGGCGATGACCGGGCGGCGCAGCTCGCGCAGCTGCGGGAGGCCATTGCCAAGGCTGAGGAGGAGCGACAGCGCCTGTTGCAACTCGAGAAAACTATAGCACAGGAACCAGCCCAGCCTCGAGGCGCCGGTGTTCGTGGCCGCGCTCGAGAGGTCCACCGACAGATCCTCGAGGACGGGGCACCAGCACGCCCCGAGGTGCGTTTCCCGCGAGCCGAGCAGAACGTGGTGGCGGCGGCAATGCTGCTCCGTGATCTACCCGCCGTCTCCAACCCTGACGCCAGGCATATGCTTGGGGAAATGAAGAACCTCCTCGAGATAGCCGCTGTGCAGCAGGCGGAGAGCTCAGCCTCGTGGCGGCGCGGGGTGGCCTCGGAGAAACCAGCAGACACGCCCCGCAACGAGCGCGAGACGTCCGTCCACCAGCCGGACGCCTCTCGAGCTAGGCCGGTCCGGGAATGGATCGTCGACAACCGGCCACCTCGAGACCCCAATGACGCCCGCAACGACATCAACCGCCGGCGCAAGGACAAAGGGGCCCAAGAGCGTGGCTATAGCGCCCATCGAGGGGGGCGCTACGACAGTGACGAGGACCGGCAAGTCCTCGAGCCCCCGGGCCCCAGAGTCTTCAGCCGGGCCATCCGCAGCTCAACCCTCCCCGACCGCTTCCAACCACCGACCAACATCCTGAAGTATGACGGGGAGGTCGAGCCCAAGCTCTGGCTCTCAGACTTCCGCCTAGGCTGCCAACTGGGCGGAGCGAAGAACGACGACCGTGTGATCATACGCCAACTCCCACTCTACCTCTCGGACACCGCCCGTCGGTGGCTCGAGGGGCTCCCGCCGGATCGGATCGACGACTGGGCCGACCTAGTCAGGGTCTTCGACGGGAATTTCAAGGGGACTTGCGTGCGCCCAGGCAACCCCTGGGATCTACGGCGTTGCAGGCAGGCAGCGGACGAGCCCCTCCGCGACTTTGCTCGGTGATTCTTGAAGCAGCGGCTCGAGCTCCCCCACGTGCCTGATGAGGACGTCATCTCAGCGTTCCTCGCGGGCACGACATGCCAAGAGCTAGTTCACGAGCTAGGGCGTTACCGTCCCAGGACGGTCGAGGACCTGATGGATCGTGTCACCAGCTTTGCCTCAGGCGACGAGGCAGTGGGGGCCTTCTTTGGCCGCTCCACGGACAAAGGTAAGGCGGTGACCGCGCTGGAGGGCTCGAACAAGGGCAACGACGCCAGGAACCGCAACTACAACAACAACAAAAAGAAGAAGAACAAAAGCAAAGGTCAAAAGGCGAAGCGCGACGCCGACGACGACGGCGATGAAGAAGTGCTCATGGGCGCCCTCGACCATAAGAAACCTCGAGGCCCCCCTGACGGGGCTGTTTTCGACCAGATGCTCGAGGACCCCTGCCCTTATCACAAGGGCCCCGTGAATCACAAGCTAAAAGACTGTCGACTGCTGAAGGGCTTCTACGCCAAGCTCGACGACAAGAAGGAGGACACGCCTAAAGGCAAAGACAACAAACGACGCGACGATGGGGACGCGGGTTTCCCCCCGGTGCGTGACTGCTTCATGATCTACGGGGGCCCAACCGTCGGGCTCTCAGCTCGGGAGAGGAAGAAGGAACGTCGGGAGGTCTTCGCACTCCGCCACGACACTCCCCAGTACCTGGACTGGTCCGACGCGCCAATCACATTCGACCGTAACGACCATCCGGACCATGTCATAAATCCAGAGGCGTACCCCCTCGTCGTCGACCCCGTCATCGTCGACGTACGGTTCTCCAAGGTGTTGATGGATGGGGGCTCGAGCCTCAACGTCATATACCTCGAGACTCTCCACCTCCTGGGGATTTTGGAGGGTCAGCTCCGACCCAGCGTCGGGGGGTTCCACGGAGTCGTACTAGGGAAGAAGGCCCACCCCCTCGGGCGCATCGACCTACCTGTCTGCTTCGTCACGCCGGCTAACTTCCGCCGGGAGACGCTCACCTTCGAGGTGGTAGGGTTCCAAGGGACCTACCACGCCATCGTCGGCAGGCCAGGCTACGCCAAGTTCATGGCGGTCCCCAACTACACGTACTTGAAACTCAAGATGCCGGGGCCGAAAGGGGTCATCACCGTCGACACCTCCTACGAGCACGCGTACCACTGCGACGTAGAGTGCGTCGAGCGTGGGGAGGCCAATGTCCACCTCGACTCGCTCGAGGCCCTAGCAGCCCTGGCCACCGAGGAGGCCCCTGAAGCAAAGCGCCACGCTGGCACCTTCGAGCCGGCAGAGCACACCAAGCTGATACCCGTCGACCCGACCTCGACCGATGACAAGACGCTGGCCATCAGCGCCAGCCTCGAGCCTAAATAGGAAGCAGTGCTCGTCGACTTTCTCCGCGTGAACACCGACATGTTTGCGTGGGGCCCTTTGGACATGCCAGGCATACCGAGGGGAGTCGCCGAGCACACCTTGGAGATCCAGGCCGGGTCCAGACCGGTGAAGCAACGCCTGCGCCGCTTCGACGAGGAGAAGCGCAGGATCATCGGCGAGGAGGTGCACAAGCTTTTGGCGGCTGGATTCATCAAGGAGGTATTTCACCCAGAGTGGCTAGCTAACCCTGTACTAGTTAGGAAAAAGAATGGAAAAATGCGGATGTGTGTAGACTACACTGGTCTGAATAAAGCATGTCCAAAAGTTCCATTTCCTTTACCTAGAATTGATCAGATTATCGATTCCACTGCGGGGTGTGAAGTACTTTCATTTCTCGATGCGTATTCCGGCTACCACCAGATTAGGATGAAAGAATCCGACGAGCTCGCTACCTCTTTTGTCACGCCTTTTGGTATGTATTGCTACGTTACAATGCCCTTCGGCCTTCGAAACGCCGGGGCAATGTACCAACGTTGCATGCAGCGTATCTTTGGCGAACACATAGGCAAAACCGTCGAGGACTACGTCGATGACATCGTGGTTAAAACCAAGAAAGTCGGGAACCTCATCAGTGATCTCGAGACCACGTTTGAGTGCCTCCGGACCAAGAATGTGAAGCTCAACCCCGAGAAATGTGTCTTTGGTGTGCCCCGGGGCATGCTACTTGGCTACATTGTCTCACAACGGGGGATCGAGGCCAACCCCGAGAAGATCTCAGCAGTCACGAGGATGGGCCCAATTCGAGACCTCAAGGGCATACAGAAAGTGACAGGCTGCCTGGCTGCTCTCAGTAGGTTCATCTCGAGGCTAGGGGAAAAGGCGCTACCTCTCTACCGCTTGCTGAAGAAGACGGAACGCTTTGCGTGGACCCTTGAAGCCGAGGACGCCCTAACCAAGTTGAAGGGGTTGCTGACTTCCGCGCCAATCCTCGTGCCACCACGACCAGCCCAGGGTGACGACCCCCCCCCCCCCCCGAGTCCCTTCTCCTCTATGTGGCCGCAACCACTCAGGTGGTCAGCGCGGTCATAGTCGTCGAGAGGCACGAGGAGGGTCGTGCGTTGCCGGTCCAACGGCCGGTATACTTCACCAGTGAGGTACTCTCCGAGGCCAAGGTCCGGTACCCGCACATCCAGAAGCTGCTCTACGGCATCATCATCACGAGGCGCAAGCTCCAGCACTACTTCCTCGCTCATCCCGTAACGGTGGTGTCATCCTTCCCCCTCGGTGAGATCATCAACAATCGGGAGGCCACGGGGCGCATCGCCAAGTGGTCCGCCGAGCTAATGGGGGAGGCCATCACCTACGCCCCGTGAAAAGCCATCAAGTCGCAAGCGTTGGCGGACTTCGTTGCTGAATGGACCGACACCCAGCTCCCGCCGGCACAAATCCAAGCCGAGCTTTGGACCATGTACTTCGACGGATCCCTCATGAAGACAGGGGCTGGCGCGGGTCTGCTCTTCATTTCACCCCTCGGAGTCCACATGCGTTACCTGCTACGCTTGCACTTCCCCGCCTCCAACAACGTCGCTGAGTACGAGGCCCTGGTTAATGGGTTGTGCATCGCCCTCGAGCTCGGGGTCCGACGCCTCGATGTTCGAGGGGACTCGCAGCTCGTCATCAACCAGGTTATGAAGGCTTCAAGCTGCATCGATCCCAAGATGGAGGCATACTGCGGGGAGGTGCGCAAGCTAGAAGATAAGTTCTACGGCCTCGAGCTCAACCACATAGCTCGAAAGTACAACGAGGCCGCAGACGAGCTGGCAAAGTTGGCATCCACGCGCGGCACGGTTCCACCAGACGTCTTCTCGAGGGACGTTTTTGAGCCATCCGTCAAAATCGGCCCGGGGGCTGGCCCCTCGACGCCACCCCTCGAGCCAGACATGGGGGCTCGACCTTCAACGCCACCCCTCGGGAATGACCCCTCGACATCTGCTGAGGCGATGCAAATCGATGCACCTACCCCTTCGTCATCACGACCCCTCGACTGGCGGATGCCCTTCCTCAACTACCTGACGCAAGGCGTGCTACCAGAAGACAAGACGGAGGCCCGACGCATCGCTTGAAGGGCCAAGACCTACGTCATCTACGGCGACGAACGGGAGCTGTACCGTCGAAGCCCATCAGGAATCCTTCAACGCTGCATCCCCCTCGAGGTGGGACGCAGGCTCCTCGACGACATGCACTCGGGGGCTTGCGGCCATCACGCAGCGCCAAGGACCCTGGTAGGGAACGCCTTCCGACAGGGCTTCTACTGGCCAACCGCCATCGGAGACGCCAAGCGCTTGGTCCAAGCTTGCCAAGGGTGTCAGTTTTACGCCAAGCAAACGCACCAGCCCGCGCACGCCCTGTAGATGATCCCCATTACTTGGCCGTTTGCCGTCTGGGGGCTCGACCTCGTGGGTCCCCTCAAGATGACAACTGGAAAGTACACGCATGTGCTCGTGGCCATCGACAAATTCACCAAGTGGATCGAGGCCAAGCCCATAGGCGACCCCACCTCCGAGAAAGCCGTCGAGTTCATCGCAGACATCATGTACCGGTTTGGGGTGCCTAACATCATCATCACCGACAATGGCACCCAATTCATGGGCAAAAAGTTCACCAACTTCTGCGACGACAACAGCATTCGCGTGACCTGGGCCTCGATCGCATACCCTCAATGCAACGGGCAGGTCGAGCGCGCCAACGACATGATACTCCATGGGCTGAAGCCGAGGCTGTTCAAGACCCTCAAAAATTTCGGAAAGGGGTGGGCTGCAGAGCTCCCCTCGGTGCTGTGGGGCCTCAGGACTACGCCGAGTCGAGCCACCGGGTTCACTCCGTTCTTCCTAACCTACGGCGCCGAGGCCGTCTTGCCTACGGACCTCGAGTACGGCTCACCTCGACTTCGAGCCTACAACGAGCAAACCAACGACGAAAAGCTCGCCAACGCCAAGGACCAGCTCGAGGAGGCCCGAGACGTGGCGCTCATCAACTCCGCGCGCTACCAGCAAACACTTCGACGCTACCACGACAAGCACGTGCGCAAAAGGGACCTAGCGGTGGGGGACCTCGTGCTTCGATGGCTGCAAGATAATCGAGGGTGCCATAAGCTCACCCCTCCATGGGAGGGCCCATACACCGTAGCTGAGGTGCTCAAGCCAGGAACATACAAGCTCTACGACGACCAAGGCAGGATCCTGGCGAACGCGTGGAACATATCTCAGCTACGTCGCTTCTACCCTTAAAGGCCTCGAGGCCTCATTCATTTTGTTGCTTTGTACAAACACGCCCAAAATGAATGAACAAACTCGTGCATTGTCTTTCATTTTGCTTAGCAACTTAAGGTAGCCTCGACCCTGCTTTGCTTAGGGTCGAGCCTCCCTCGGGGGCTGACAGGGCCCCCCCCCCCCCCCACACTCCGGAAAAAATGCGTGTTTTCTTTTCAAAAATTCGACCCTCGTCTCAATTCGCACCTCGAGCATATTAGCAGCGTCTAAATCCTTAAATACCCCGAGCCTCCAAGAGTCGGGGGACGTCGACGTAGACGGCCACCTACGCCACCGGGCTATGGTACCCTACCTACGCCTCCCCTCGAGGTACTCGTGGTGCGTATCGAAGGAACACGGACCAAGCTGGTTGAAGCTTGAGCTAGCGAC
Source organism: Coix lacryma-jobi var. lacryma-jobi (assembly GCA_009763385.1). Taxonomy (NCBI): domain Eukaryota; kingdom Viridiplantae; phylum Streptophyta; class Magnoliopsida; order Poales; family Poaceae; genus Coix; species Coix lacryma-jobi. Next base: position 135,059,142 of record CM019825.1, on the reverse strand, counting down.
AAAGAGAACTGATCGAATAAATTTGAAAAGAAAACAGCTTCTTTAAATAAACAAGTCATATATACACATGTTGGCCTCGTTAGGCCACAAGTAATGACACAAATTTTTACAAAGGGCCTCGATGCCCAAATTTGACACGCACGTCTCAATCCTCGTCGGTCTGGTACTCCTCCCCGAGATCTTCCGCGGCGGGCTCGGCCTCGACGTCCGGGCCAGGAGAAGGGGGGCCACCTACACCGTTGTCCGCCTCCGGAGGCAGCACGTCCTCCTCGAAGAGCTTCGCGAGCGCCGACCCCGGCTTGTCCACCTTCTCGAGGATCTTGTCGACGCGGCGATCGTTCCATTCCTCGTCCCTCCCCTCAATCTCAATGAAGCCCTTGGCGACGACATTGACCGGGAAGCGGAAGGCGGAACGGACGGCCGCGAGCGCCTGCTTGACGCCATGATGGAGAGCGTGCCGGACTCGGTCCCACGCGGCCGCGTCAAAATAGCATAAGGCGTCGACCAAAGCGTCGCCTCGAGCCACCGCGCCCTCTGCCGCGGCTACCGGAGCGACGCCCCACATAGAGTCAAGCCTGTCGAGGGTGGCGCGCGCTCGTTCCGCCACCATGGTCTCGTCCTGGAGTTGCCCCAGGAGAGCCTGGTTCGTCCCGCGAAGCTCCTCGGCGGTCTTCTCAACCTCTGCGCAACAAACAAAAAGGAGTGAGATCGCGGCGTGACAAAAACCTCGAGATCAGAACAAGGCAAGGCATGAAAATTACCTTCGCAGTGCATGCCCAGAGCAGCGAGGTCGCTGGTAAGGCCCTTGACGCGCTGATCAAGCCTACGCTTCTCGGACAGCGCGTCGCGCTTTTTGGCCCTGAGGTCTTCTACCAGCTTGCCCGTCTCTGCGAGGGTCAGATCCTTCCGGATCACCTCTTGTCGCGCCGCCTCCGCCGCGGATCGGGTGGTGGCGGCTTCGCTCTGGGCATCCTCGGCCTCTTTCTTCGCCGCCTCCGCTGCGGATCGGGCGGTGGCGGCTCTGCTTTGGGCGTCAGCGGCTTCCATCTTCGCCGCCTCCGCTTCAGACCGGGCGGTGGTGGCCTCGCTCCGGGCATCGGTGACCTCCTTCCTCGACGCTTCCAGAGCGGTGGCGGCCTCCTCCTTAGCTCGGGCGGCCTCCCCTCGAGCCGCCTGGGCCTCTACCTGCGCTTCGTTGAGCCGGCTCGCCATTTGGGCATTCCGGCTCAGCTCAGCGCGGAGATCCTGGAGCTCCGCCTCCGCCCTAGCGAGGGCAGCCACCGCCCGCGTGGACCTGTCCGTCTCCTCCGAGAAGGACCGCTCCGCCTCCGCCACGAGCTCGACCACCTCCCTGAAGATGGACTGCGCCTCCCGCGGGGCCCCCTGTTGGGCCGATCGCTCGACGGGGATCATGGCTCGGGGCGAGCTCGGTGCGTGAGGAAACTGCCACACCGGTTGATCAACCTCGACGAGGGGCAGGTCCTCCTACTCCGGCTCGAGCGGTGCTGGCTGCGACCCACAAATCGGTGGCACAGGCTGCGGCTCCCTCCGCCCCTCCTCCGTCTCCGCCCGCTGCTCCGTCTCCTCCCGGGGTGACGGCGCGGCCTCGCGTGGAGGCGGGGACTCGAGCGGTAGCGGATCGCTCGAGGGGTGGCTCGCCCCCAAGCTCTCCTCCCTCGCCGAGTCCTCCGGCGTCTTGTCGCCCCTGGCCGGGGCCTCGAGCGCTTCTTCCAGTGTTGAGCCCTCGACCGGAGGCGGCACCCGCTCCAGCTCGGCCAAGAGCTCCTCCACCGTCGGCACCAACGCCTCTCCCTCCTGCCCCTCCTCCGTGGGCCGACTCTCGTCGACTGGGGTCTCGGGGGCCGCTGACCCTCCGGTCTCAGACACCGACGGAGCCGCGCCTATCTCCGGTGCTCCCCCCAAAATGGTCGTCATGGCGGGGGAGAAGCGGCCCCCTCGGTAGGTACCACCAGAGCAGGAGGAGGCGGTGTCGCGACGGACGCGGTGATGGCAGGATCGATGCTAGAAGCTGCGGTCCCTGCTGAAAAAGATAACGACGTTGTCAGAGTCAGGAAGATGCCTCGACCTCCGTGGTCGATGGCGGTGGCCTCACCAAGATCCGCGGCGGCCATCTGACTTCCCCGAGCCATGGCCGCTCGGGCCTTTGCCAGCCAGGCGGCCTCCCCAGCAGAGGAAGAAGTCGTACCTCGAGGTGCCTATTCCACAGCAGAGCTCGAGGTCTTAGTCCGCTTGGACGCTGCGAGGTCCACCTCCTGCCAGGATCGCTTTCCCCTAGAAAACCATAGACGGTGCGCATCACAAAAGATAAAAAAGGGGGGAGTAAAACCTCACTACCAGCAAAATTGAAAAACACTACTTACCCAAAGTGACGGCGGGCCTTCTTCCCTGAGCTGCCGGATTCACCCGGGGGCTTCGAGCCCGATCTATGGCTCGAGCCATGCTCCCGAGCCGTCTCTGTGTGGCTCGACCTCGATGGGGAGCCCTCCTTCTGCCCCTTGTCTCTAGGGGGCGACCGCGCCTCCTTCGAGCAGTCATCTCGGCGCCTTTCCCGGCGCGGGCTCCGAGACCTACTCCGACGCTCGAGCCGGCGGTCGCGCCTCCCCACATCTACCTCCTTCTCCCGGCGGTGGTGCGGCGACGGACTCCGGGGTCGGTCGCGACTCTGGTCGCGAGACAGCCGGGGACTCCCCCCTCGACGGTCATGATGACGGGGGCTCGGCGCCCTCTCATGCTGCCCGCTCCTCCGCGGGCTCGACGACGCCCTCGACGCCTCGTGGCGGACGGCCCCGGCATCCCCTCCGGCGTGATGATCACTCCTCGAGGTCCGGCCCTTCTCGAGACCCCCCGCTTGGCTCGATGTGGCTGAAGCCTCCTTCTGTGCCGCGGCGACGGCGCCCCGGGTCCGAGGCTTCTTTGCGTCCGGGGGCACGTCCGGCACGGAGCTCGACGGTCCTCGTGCCCCCGACGAGGCAGGGCTCGGCGCCACCTTCCGCGGCTGCGTCCCGCGCGATCCCTTCGCCGGGGGGACCTCCAGTATACCCTCCTGCACAGAGGAGCGATCAGCCCCGACGTCGACGACCCCCGCGCGCCTCAGACACGCATCCATTCCCTCGTCATCACTCTCCTCCTCGTCGTCACTCTCCTCCTCCGAGCTCGAGGAGCTCAGCTCGGGGGACCCATCTCCAGGCTGCCGGTTGCGACGAGCCTTCGCCAGCCTCTGCTCCCGAGTCGAGCGACGCAAGTTTTTGTTTTTCTCTTTCTTCTTTCTGGCATCCTTGCTCTCCTTATCTTTCTGAGCAGAGAGGCGCCTCACCTAGGTATCCGCGGTGTCCTCCCTCACCGGGGGCCTCGACACACGACAAGTAAACGCCCCTTGCAAAAAGAAGAAGCGTAACGAGACGAACCACAAGAAGAATGTACGAGGTTCGGGGAAAGAGAAAGGGGGAGGAGGCTCGGGACAGCTTAGCTCGAGGGGGGCTTACCAGGTCGAGACACCCCTCGTCGGGTGCCATGGCGACCAGGTTGCTGTACTCAGGGACGAACGACCCTTGGATCGTGATCGACACCCGGAAGACGCCCTCGTTCCGAGACAGCCTCTCCTCGGCCATCCTCGATCAATTTAGCGCCTCGAGCTGGGCCTTCGGCCCCATCTCGTGCATAAGAAGGGGGCGGTCCGCCAGCGGAAGAACCCTTCACTGGTGGAACGCCCAGATGACCGCTTGAACGGTCAAATTCTTCTCGTCCACCAGCGTCCTCATCATCTTCATCAGCGGTACCAGGTGGCGTTGCCTGTCCGCCGCGACGCCCCAGGTCCACTTCTCCGGGCGTTGAGTGAGGACACTGCCGGTGTACTGCAGAAGGAGACCACCTTCATTCCGCAAATAGAACCAGTGGTCGTCCCACCCGACCTGGTTGGTGGAAAGCTTATACCGCAGGTATTCGTGGGGGACATTGGCCGACGAGGTCCCAGTCCTCGCAGTGACGGTGAGGGAGCCCATGCGCACGAGCCGCCTCCCGCTGGGCTTCAAGGCCTTGATGAAGAGCTCGCCCCGGAAGAGATGGACGAACATCTCCCAGTGCGGCTCCATCTTCAGGTACCCCTCGCACACCACGGCGAAGATGGCAGCGTGCGAGATTGAATTGGGGGAGAAGTGTTGCAGCTCCACCTCGTAGTGGTGGGTCAGCGCCCGCATAAAGCGGCTCGGCGGAACACCAAGCCCCATGCGGTGGTAGCGTGTGAAGCTCACCACGTACCCCTCCGGCGGGTGCGGCTCCCGGTGCTCCGCCGACGGGATAGCCCACCACGCGGGTCCCTCCTCCGGGTTGGGGCGGAGAAACCCCTGGACCACTAACGAGTCCATCTCGCGCTGCGTCACCTTCGTCGGGCTCCAGTCTTCGACCGGCAGCGCTTGTGTCTGGGCAGCCATGACGATGGCGGCGCGGACTCGAGCAGCGGACGGACGGCCGGAAAATTCCCAATCGACTAGCTCGAGGGAGAGGGCGCGTGAAGGCTACGGCGGCGGTGAAGGCAAAGGCAAAGTAAAGGGTTCCTTTTCCCCTCTTTCGATATTTATAAGGGAAAACTCCAACGGGCGGGGCCTCCCACGACGTAAAAAGGTAACTGCATGCATTTAATGCGGCCACCTAACCACGTCTCGAGCCGGTTGACAGGTACACGCGGCAACATCCCATCCGCTCAACTACCGGGGCCCTCCGCGGCCGCCGCTCCAACTTCACGTCCGCTGCCCTGGCGCCACGATCTCCACTCCCTGACGCTTTCCGCCTAAAAAGGCGCGCCCAACGGGCAGAAGGATTCCAAGCGACGAAGGCTTCTTCAAGAAGGTAAAAACGGGCCCCGGCCCTAAGCCTCGAAGCAGCGAAGGCTGGCCCTCGAAGGGGGTTCGACAGCCGGCTTCGAGCACCCGAGTCAGGGACACCAAGGGGCGCCACTCGCAGCATCGCTCGAGGGCCAAGCCCTCGAGGCCCCTCACGTGTATCCAAGGCGGGGCGCGCGACGTGCAGTGAGATCCCCTCGGAGGGAGGCATCGAGTCACCGGGTCCTATCGAATGAACCCGGCACTCCTGCAGACTGAGCGCCCATGCTTTATGAGATCGCCTCCGGGCTACAGTCGACCCCATCGAACGGGGCACAAGGTCTCACTTGGATTTCCCCGTTACGAGCTCACCGGGAACCTCGATACTCGCCCGCCCGTGGTAGTACAAGGCATCCCCCCTCGCATCCGATCGAAAGGACTCGCGGGATGACAAGCCAGGGCAACCGGCGTGCCGGACGACTCGAAGTGCCGGCCGGTCAGTTCAGCCTGGCACCCCTCGACGAAAGAGGGTAAAAAACTCGGGGGCTCGACACTCCCGAACCTAAAAAACACGCAACTAACACTCACACTCGTAAAAAGCCCACGAGGGAGTTCTGACCACTCCCCCGTGGCCTCGGGGGCTACACCCGCGGGTGTCGCTCGCACGACACCCACGGAATCAAAACGGCTAAACCCTCGAGACCAGTTAGCTAACTCTCGAGATCCCAGTCGGGAGCCCCTGCTCGAGTGCCAGCACTCGAACAATGGCTCGGGGGCTACTGTCGGGGGAACACCAAAGGGGTACCCCCAATCAACGCAAACAAATAGGTTAAACCTGGAACACCATTGAATAACGAACCTAGCAAGTCTAACCTTCTAAAAAACCAACCCCTCGAGCTCCGGTACGTAGGCCTCGAGCCCTCCACAACCATACATCGCTCCTCGAGACCCCACGCGGGGACCCCGAGCCTCTCTGGCGCGATAGTCTATCCCTCGAGACGCTCCACGTCCCCCTCGAGTGGCACGGGCACCAGATACCAGCCCCATACTGCGTATTTAATGCGTTCACCTACTCCGGTCACGTCCTCCGGTACACAGCGTGTGCCACAGTAAACCGGAGCCGGAGTCAAACCTCGTTTTCACCACAAAGCATGGGCAAAAAGGCACAAGTACAACACTGTTCGGCCATACCACGCGCTGTAGCACACTCGAGCCTCATCCCGAGGCCTGGGTTCCCGCTGTACGCCCGGGCGTTCCGGGACTTGCCCATACCTGCGGGGGCTCGAGCCCCCCGTAGACGCCACCTCGAGGCCGGCTCCGCGCCCCTCGAGCCCTAACCGCTTTCACGCTATTGGAGGACAGGTACCCCAAGACCCGGAGGGACCCCGCCGCGTCCTGTACATGCCGGAATGAGCGTTGTACGGCCCCCACGTCGCCACGCCTCCATGTCCGCGCCCGGGATGGAGGCCACACTCCAAGGACGCCTCAACAGCAACGCCCACATCGGCTCCAGTGGCCCCGACAAGACAGGATTCCTACCCTTCGCCATATCGAGCGCTGTACATGTCATCCCTGTGTAACCCTGGCCTCCTCTTGCTCTATAAAAGGGGACGCCAAGGCCCCTCGCGCATACGGTTACATAACTCCGAGAAACAAGGCACGAGTCCACACGCACACACACTCGAGTCCGGACTCCGGTCCACGCTCACCGAGCTTGTATTCGCCCCTGTACAAGCACTTAGGTGCAAGTAATACAAGAACCTCCTCCCCCGCTGGACGTAGGGCCTTCTTTGCCTGAACCAGGATAAATCCTTGTGTCATCTCGCATCACCATCCAGGAAGAGAGCACGCGATCATATTACTCGTTGGTGTCATACCCCGGGTTCGAAACACCGACACACAGGGATGTCAACAACAGGTTCTGTCACTACAGTATCTGGCACCGTAGGGACATTGGGAACAGGTAGTGAGAAGAATGATTCCTGAATCATTGGAGTGGGTACATATACCCGCTTCTCTTCAAGATCAATCTTGCGCACTGCCTTACTCCCCCTGATCAATTCATCCTCCAAGAACACAGCGTGTCTCGTTTCTACAAACTTTGTATATCTGTCTGAACAGTAGAAACGATAACCCTTGGACTTTTTAGGATAACCAATGAAATGGCAACTCACTGTTTTGGGATCCAGCTTCCCAATGTTCGGGTTAAAAACTTTGTTCTCAGCGGGACACCCCCACACACGAAAATAATTCAGTGAGGGTACTCTTCTCGTCCACAATTCATACGGTGTTTTAGGCACCGACTTACTTGGGACTCTGTTTAGAATGTGAATAGCGGTTTTTAACGCCTCTATCCACAGACTTAGTGGCAGAGATGAGTTACTCATCATGTTGCGCACCATATCCATCAGGGTACGGTTGCGCCTTTCAACCACTCCATTTTGCTGAGGCTCCTCCGGTGTGGAGTACTGAGCAACTATGCCATTTTCCTGCAAGAACTTTGCAAAAGGTCCAGGAATTTGGCCATATGGGGTATGTCTCCCATAATACTCTCCACCGCGATCGGAATGTACTATTTTAATCTTTAAGTTGTGCTGATTTTCAACTTCAAGCTTAAAGATCTTAAATTTATCCAATGCTTCTGATCTCTCTTTAATTGGATAAATGTAGCCATAGCGAGAATAATCATCTGTGAATGTTATAAACAAGTCATAACCATCCACACTTTTAACAGGGAATGGTCCACAAATATCAGTGTGGACTATCTCTAAGATTCTCGCACTTCTTTTGGCATCTTTCTTTATTTGCTTTACATATTTTCCATTGATGCAGTCGATGCACTGCTCAAAATTTGTGAACTCTAATGGAGGAAGAATCTCATTCTTTACTAATCTTTCTATTCTCCCCCTCGAAATATGGCCTAAACGACAGTGCCATAATTTCGACGACGCATTTTGAGTTCGCTTTCGCTTTCTATTCGGATTGTTTGACGAGGATACAATCTCATTCTCATTCTCATTGCTGACAACATTCATATTATCACAAAGAGATAACAAATAAAGATCTTCTTGCGCGAAGGCAAGACCAACATATTCATTATTAAATAGTATTTCACACTTGCCATCTCCAAAATAACAACCATAACCATGTTTATCTAAACGTGAAACACTTATCAAGTTTCTATGCAATGAAGGTACAAATAAAACATCTCTAAGAATCAAAATGAATCCATTATTCAACTATAAAGGAAGATCGCCAACAGCTTCAACATCAGCTCGAACTCCATTGGCGACTCTAACCCATCTTTCGCTTCTTTGCATAGTCCTTGTCGAACTGAATCCCTGTAAACAATTTGCAACATGAACAGTTGCACCAGAGTCAATCCACCAAGTAGATTTATCAAATTGAACATATAAGGATTCATTTACAAATGTAATAATATTCTCACCATTGCTTGTCAAAATCTTCTTCAAAAAGACTGGACAATCTTTCTTGTGGTGTCCCGGCTTCAAGCACTCGAGGAACTGATTAGGGTCCACTAGCCTCCTTTGAGGTGGCTGCATTTGCATCTGTTGTTGCTGAGGCTGATGCCTATACTATTGCTGTTGCTGAGGCCTATACTGTTGCATTGGCTTCTTACCCTGAGCTTTTGCATTGTTGGGGCTGCCATTGCCTTTCTTGTTATCCTTGAGATAGTTGATTGCACCACCAGTTGTACCCTTGATTCTTTCCTCCTCTTGGGCACACATGGCTATCAACTTGTCCAATGACCAATCCTCAGGATTATTGTTGTAGGATACAACAAAAGTTTCGAACTCTTTTGGCAGGGAAGCGAAAATCAGATGAATAAGGAATTTCTGAGAAATAGTTAATTCCTTATCCATTGGTTTAAGCTTGATGTCATACTGTTTATTTTCAGGATATGGTCTCTTACACCACCACCGGCATATTTTTCAGTGATCAATTTCTTGATCACCTGAGTGGCATAAGTCTTTGAGGAACCAGTAAACTGATTCTTCAACCTTTCCAGAATTTTAGTGACCGTGTCACATTCTGGTGGGAGCGAGTTCAGGATGGCAGGATCTACAGTGTTCTTAACAACTGCAACCAACTTCTTGTTGGTCTTTTCCCACCTAACCCGCTCCAGATCATGTTTCAACTTTTCTGGACCAAAATCCAGTTCCCGCTGTTTCCAAGCGGCATCATCCTCACCTGCCTCTCTCACAGGCTCCTTGAGCACTGCGGGACGAGGCTCAGTGAGGATCCAGTCAACCTCAGCCAACAGAAAAGCCAGCTCAATTTTCTTTTTCCACTCCAAGTGGTTATCCCCCTTGAGAGGTGGGATATCTTTAACCATGTTCATCAGAATAGAGCCTGAAAACATAGTTCAAAATATAGTGAGAACAATATAAAACATAGTAAATGAATTGCTTTTATGCATTATAACTAAATCACCATTGGGAAGAAATAGAAATAATGCATAAACCTTTAATGGAACAGTAAATTATAATATTATTATTTATCAACGTTGGTCAGAAAAATAATAATATCATAACCCCAGAAAACATATTCTTTTCAAAATTAAATTCTCCCGTTGGTTCGAATTTAATAATGAAAATTTAAATCAAAGTACGCAGCGGAAACATTTAACAATTCATTATATTTCATTTTTCCAGAAACAATTAACAATTTTTACTATTCTCTGTGCAAAAAAAATCGTTGGAATAAATTTTCACAGAAAATATACATTAAAACATTCAAATTGCATCAAAATATAATTAAAACTGCTTCTGGAAAAATAAAAAACAAAAATAAACAACGTAAAACGAAACCGGCCATTCCGACCCACGAGGCCCGCACGGCCCAGCTGGGCGCGGCGCCCCTGCAACGGCCTCTCCCCATCCCGCCCAGGCCGCAACCTGGGCCTGGGCCGAGAAACCGGCCCGCGCGCACGCCCCTCTCGGGCCAAAACTGGTCCGGTTCGCTCCCAACCGTCCATCTGATCGGACGGTCGACCGGGCTCCTCGCTGAGACAAAAAACCCACCGGCGGTCGGGTGACCCCAAACCCTAGCTCATTCGTCCACCCGACCCGCCACTCTGTCCTCCTGTTCGCGTGGGAGGCGAGCGCTAGGCATGCACGGCAGCGGCGGCCGGCGGCCATGGCGGCCTGACCAAGCTCCTCTTTCTTCCTGCTCCCTCTTTCTCCCCTTTCTCTCTCGACGGCGCCCCCAGATACATGGAGCCGAGCCGCCGGCGATGGCCCTTGGCCGAAGGAGAAGCGAGGAAAAGGATGGCGCCGCCGCGGGCCCTTTCGCCGGTGCTCGCGCTCCCCGGAAGGGTGAGCGCGACGCCGTCGAACGGCCCCGTGTCGGCGCCCTGTACTGCGATGGCGGTCATGGAGGCAGCGAGAAGGGACCAAGGTAGGTCCCTGCCCTCCTCCGATCTTTTGGACCGTGCAGATCGAAAAACGATCCGGTTTTCATCCGTTTCTTCCCCCCCGGATCTGCACCTAGGGTTAGGGTTAGGATTCGAACGGGTCGGAACCTCTTTTCTCTGTACTTGACTTTTAGGGTTCGGATCCCTTGGATCGACCCTTTTACTCTCATCCCCTTTCTCCCCGATCTCGATCTGGGGATTTGTTTATGGAATGGATTTTGTTAACTGTCCAGATCAAAAAGAACCGACCATTGTTTATCCTCTTAGGGTTCATCCGATTCGGATGTCCAAAAACTTTTACCCTCTTAGGGTTTCCCGAAACCAAATCCACTAACTAGTGTGGCGATTGATACCATTGATAGATACGCAGGATCACTAGTAGTAGATCTAGCCGGGTATAATCATTAGCAGTGCATAAAACATGGTCCTATGAACTACTAGGAACTAGATCCAAAGGGGAGGAGGAACTAGGAGTTCATACCTAGGTTGTTTAAACCTGAAGAAGTAGTAGAAGAGGCGGAGCCGCCACCCGCCATGTCCGTCGGCGGGCTGTGGTCGTTGATGGTGTGGGAGGGAGACGCACGGGTAGGAGTCCGGCGGTGATGGCGTAGACGGACGTGGACCAGAGCTGCAGTGGCGAGGAACGGCGGCGGCAGAACTTCCCGTCACTGGCTGCGCCCCTCACTAGATCGGATTAGGGTTTTGTCGGTGGGGAATGCGGCTCACGGTGAACCTCGTACTGAGAGCCGCCGGCCCCCACCCTCTTTATATGCGTAGTGCGACGGGGGGCCGCCAGCCATTAAGTGGGCTAGGCGCCCCCGATCAGGGCGCGAGGTCAAGCCTAATAACCGTTGGGCTATTAGTGAAGAGATCATCCTAACAAAGGCAAGTTAGCATGAGATCATCCTTGTTACCTATTCACTTTATTAAACACTTCATATTGCATGTGTCTATCTGAACAACCTTAGAGATCTACTTAGCTTTTGTTATCTGTGATACTCTTGACACCCGTGGGATAAATGCATATGGGTACAATGCTAGTGCTATCAATTTAAATATCCGATCCTGTCCAATGATAAATGTTCTCATACTGGTATGTTGTTAAATGGATTAATGAAACTTGCCGTAGCAAAAGCTGGGACTGACAGTGCTATATGGCTCTGGTTTTAGCTCAGTAAACTGGACCTTTTCTAGCTTGTTAGAGGTTACCCGAAAGGGCGTAGTAGGGGCTTGCCACTACGGGTGTAGGGCTGCTCCTGTTCCTATGTGTATAACTGCGATGGCCTTGTACCATAGGAAAGAGGGTTGGTTACATCTGATTGCCAAGGAAACCTAGCGGCCCTAACTTGTTAGACGAACTAGCGAAAGACTTCATAGTGTACCCTGCCCGCTCACCTTGGAAGTGTTATGGGGGTCGCTCCCCTGGGCATCTGGGCAACACGGCTTGTGGGTAAAGATGCACAACCTCTGCAGAGTGTAAAACTGTTATAACAGCCGTGCTCACGGTCATGAGCGGCCCAAAAAACTCACGGAACTATGTTACTCAATTAAATGTTACTTTATGTTGATGGTGCTCTTACGCTGAATTATTTATCATTGATGGACAATATGGATCAGGGGTTTAAGGGTTAAGTACAATACTCGTTTACTCTAATGCTAAAACTTTGCTAACATAAAAGCTAATTGCAGTCAGACAGTGTCAGCCTTTTTGAGCCTCATGAACCCCATGTTGGCTTGCTAAGTACGAGGAGTACTTATGCTTGTTGTTTATCTTTCTTTTTGATAAAAATCTCGGTTGGGTACAGATGAAGTTGGAGTTGGAGTTTTCCCAGAAGTTTCTAGGCTAGCGTATCCCCCAGTCGGCAGTCCCTAGGGTGGTTGCCTGTGAGAGCTATATCTAGTTTTCCTTTTCCGCTGATGTAAGTCTTTGTTTTGCTTCTATTGTTATGTAATAAACACCGTGATGATACCTTTTTCCTATTTTGTCTAGCTTATGTGTGCGACTGATTCCTGGACACACATGAGTTTGCTGCCTTAGTTTTATTCTTAAAATTGGGGTATGACAAGTATGAAAATTAAAGTGGTGATACATTAACAAGTTTTTTTATGTTTTACATAGGAGAAAAAACTATCAAAATTGTATTTTAATTTAATACATTTTTTATAGAATATTGTCATATTATTATCAATATTAATTTATATTATGAATGTCATGATTATCATAACAAATTACAGCTTTTAAATTAAAAATAAAACATCAATAGATATGTAAGATGTAACATTCATGTTCCCGTTTACCATGAATATTCGGTAGTATTTTTATCTCAATAAGACGTGCACACAAATATACTCCCTTCATTCCTTAATAAATCAATTTCTAGAGTTGTCTTAAGTATTTTTTTAATCTTTTTATCAAATTTATAGAATACTATGTGAATGTCCGTGCGTTGCAACCTGATGACAAAATATATCATGAGATGATAAATATTGTAGATCAACATCAAATTATCAATTATGAGTATAATATGGTTTAAATTTACTCAAAACTAAGATGCTGATATTTTGGCTAGGTGATCATAAGCACAAGTTTGTTTGACAATGCTAGGAGATTAGCGTATCATGCAAATTCAACAGACTTAGTGGCTTTTGAATAAATAAATAAATTTAGAAGATCATAAATGCATAGAAGTTTTTTTTTTTGCCAAAACTGCAATCAAGCACTTGCAAATTCAACAGACTTAGTGGCTTTTGAAAAATAAATAAATTTAGAAGACCATAAATGCATAGCAGCTTTTTTTTTTTGGCCAAAACTGCAATCAGGCACTTACCTGACAACTATTCATCAGGAACAAAAACATCGTGACCCCTGAGGCCTAAGACCCAAGGCATGACGAGCAAACGACATACGAGTAATTATCAAGGATAGAAAGCATTCAAGTCAGATTGAATTAGTGGTTACAAAGGTTCCAAGTGTACTAAGAGAGTTCCAACATGTTCGGATTATGTATACATATTGACCTAGATAACAAAGTGACTAAAATGACAACATGATTCAGACGACATAGCAAAATGGTAGAATTATCTTGCTTCAATATTGCAAGCAGCTTTATGCCAACTCACACATTCAGATATTCCCAGATAGGTAGGTTGGGCAGAACCTTCTACTGTCCACTTTGGCCCGTCTTGCAAAGATAAAAAAATAGTCTCAAATTTAGTACCTTGGATATCGATAAAATCCACACGAGTCGAACACAAGGAGAGTTCGATAACTCTAGCGTAGATATTGATTAGTAGGGTCCACATATGATGATTAAAAAAATCATTCACCTGTTTCAAGGCCAGGCCTAGGTGGACTCTTCTCTAGCCGTTCTTTTCTTCTCTCTGCTGCTTACGTGGTGCACAAAACTGATTATTTTATCGTCTCAGTTCGACTTATTTGCAGAGTGCAATTTTTATTTTGATATATACGATTCAGATACTCCAATGTGCATGGTTCGGTGGGATGAGCTCTTGGTTCGATTTTTAGACTACACTAGAGCTGCCCTTAGAAATAGAACTTCAAGGTCTGAGCAGCCGAAAGCTAATAGCGGTTTTGGGGAGATGTTTTCTTATGGGAGGGAGACATCACAATTTTCTTATGGGAGAGAGATTACCATAAATAAAGGTGTGGGGGCACATATGCGAAACACCGGAACCACTAGACTAGATAATTATGGGGTGAATAGATAGTTAGCGGGATAGACGATATCATTACGTATATTTTAGTTGTAGAGATAGAGATAGAGATTGAGAAAGTTTCAAAATTTATGAAACTAAATTAGTATAATTGATATAACAGAAATATTTATGTTTTTCCTATAAACATGGTTAAACATCAGAATATTTAATTTTCTATAACTTTTAAAAGTGATTCAGGAGGAGAGAGAGTAAAACAAAAAGCAAAAGATCCAACTCACGTGGCCCTTCCGGATCCCCATCCGATCCGCGGACACGACACGGTGTGCCTGCCCGTGCCCCTTCGCCGCTGCCGACTGACGCTGCTTTGTCCTTAATCAACTCATTTTCCACTCCTCAAGATCGCCAAGTCAAGTTGACCCCCTTCCCTCTCGGCGACACCACCTAGCCGATTACGACTGCCGTGCCCCCCGCTCCAGCAAGCCAACAGCTCATTCCTCTCATCACCCTGCTCGTTAATCGCCCCACTAACCAAGCAATCAATTCCATCCTCCTCTTCCGCGTTCTCCCAGCCACAAACCCCGATCGGAAACGCAAACGCACGCGAGACGAGAGCGCACAGCGCAGCCTGCTCCCCTTCATCTTCGCCTCTTCGCGTCGCCCAGATCTCAGTCGCTCTTCGCTCCATGAGCTAGGAATCCGAGGTGTCCTCTAGGCGAAGCGAAGTTGGCCGACGGCCGGCGGCCAGGATGGGGCTGATATCCGGGATGGTGATGGGGATCATGGTCGGCGTCGCCATCATGGCCGGCTGGAGCCGCGTCATGCGCCGACGCAGCACGAAGCGCATCGCCAAGGTGAGTTGGTTAGGGTTGCGCCGCCGCGACGAGACGGGAATGTGCCTCGTCCCCGTTCTCGCTACATCGTGGAGTTGGATTTTGCAGTTTAGGAGTAGCTGCGAGGCTTGGTTTTTTTGCGGGATTTGAGTTTTCTTGTTTGGCTCTATCTTCCTTGCTGCAGGCTGCGGATATCAAGGTGCTCGGGTCTCTCAGCAGGGACGACCTCAGGAAGCTGTGCGGTGATAACTTCCCGGAGTGGATATCCTTCCCGCAATTTGAGCAGGTTGGCAGCACTTCCACTACTAAAATGTCAACACCCCTTGCCTTCAGTTCAGTCATTCTGGTGTGGTGTTTCATGTCTATCGTCTCGTGTTTGTGACCTCACTCCTGGATTCACAAGTGGTAAATTGTAGGCAGTTAATTGTAGTTGTTCGAATGAATAGCTTATCAGAAGTTGGGGTCGGACAAAGCGAGTATCTTGACAGCGTAACCTTTGCTTAATCTACCACAAGTGGAGACACTTGGCCCACTTGGCTAACTCATCGGTAATGCTAAAAATATATCAATTTGGTTATGTGTATGGGGGATATCTAATGCTTTTAGTTTGTAGTTGACCCGATCACAGGTGATATTGAGTTTGGGAGGGCTTGACGCGAGTGCAATCGATGCTTTAGGGTAGCAATATGTTGCAGCACAGCAGCCACTAGGGCTGGTTTGAGCACCTTGGGGCTCTTTGTGGCCTATGTTGATGCCCATCCATTGTAGGTTCAGCAGCTACTGGTGCCATGATTCTGTAATGGGCATGGGGCACTGTCAGCATAGCCAATGGTGAAACACAGAGTCAAAGTACTCTGGGTTAAATCTAATTGCATAATAGTAACTGTCAAATTCTATCCACCGAGCTATAACGAAAATGCATTGTTGATATGAAAGTTGTGCATCATCTGTAATGATACAGAAATATTAGGAAAAATATGGTATGCTCATTAAAAAAAAAATCAAATGTTGTACATCTGCTATGAACTTTATTTATATCGGAAGAAAATAACTGCACCATCAACACTTTATTTATCTTCCCAAAACATTCTCTCCCAATATTATTGCGCATCTTTCAATATGTGAACTTGGCTGATAGAAGCTCTTTGCATATATATTAATGCCCTGACCAGTCTGTACTTGACCATGTAACTTTTGTAAACAAAATTTTTAATGATACTGTAAGCACTGAAACATGACGATGAAGCTGCAGACATTTGGTAGGCATGCATTGGCGAGTCATGTACTTGTGTGATGTGCACAGTAGTGGCTACCTGGCTGGCCATGATTAAGTGCCCCAGCAGTCAGAGTGATGAGAAGAGTTGATGCAGGGTCCATATGCATCCAGTGTTTGGGGTTAGGATGTTTGGCGCTCAGCTACTAGATGTAGGCTGTCAGTGGGACTGATGGAGTAGTGGGCAAGGAGAAAGCTTGTGGCTAGCCTAAGCTGGCCATCAGGTTCTGTTTCTGGGTATACTTTGTTTGATTTTCCTTCCCTAGTTTTAACCTTGACACCTTTGCAGCTTAGTGTATACATGACATTACATGATTGACCAAAAGACTTTGGTCTTGAACATTCAGCAAACATATCTGCTTCATGTTTCCTTTCATAAAGTGATTGCTTATAATTTATAAATAAAAGACATAAAAACAGTAAACCTATTGGCTGTTGCTACTTTCCTGTCATCATATGGAGGTTCTTTCCAATACTCTTAGGAGAGTAATAACCAGGGAAGTTGGAAGAGCGATACAAGCTAATTATTAGTTTACTCCCTCCGTATAGGAAATAGATGACGTTTTGGACAAGGTTTCGGTCAAACATTGGAAATATAAATCATGAATAACTTTTAAATTATTGAATTTAAAAATATAAAAACCATATGAATAGATTTGTCTTGAAAAATACTTTCATAAAAATATACATATATCACTTTTTGATAAATATTTTTTGGTATAAAGGGAGTCAAAGTTATACTTTGGAGACCGTGTCGATGTCCAAAACATCATCTATTTCTTATACGGAGGGAGTATTTTATTCCATGATTTATTCTCTGACTACTGAACGTTTGTTGTCAATTACTCCCTTCGTCCTAGTATATAAGGTGTAACTACTTTTTATTCTTGTCCCGTAATATAAGGCGTGCTCTCTCTAGACACACGTATATCGATGTAGTAATACTAGTGTTGATAGAGAGAATTGAATACATTCCTTGGTCTTTGAACCACAGGTGGTTACACCTTATATATTGGTACGGAGGGAGTACTAAGAACTAGAACATTTCTTTAGTGAACTAGCACAACACAGATAGGCATTTTCCACTAAGTGAGGGAAGTTGAAGAGTGAAATTTTTTATGCATCACCTCTTAAATCATCACAAAACTACAAAAGTAACAAATATATGGAATTTATATATTTAGATATTAGTCTATTAACTTTCCTCACACTGTAAATAACTATGATGATTGGTGTGACTTTATCTATATATAGAATATCTTGGTGGTGCAAAGTGCTAAGGATTGTGAATGGATTGATTGGGCTAACCCTAGAAGGGTAGCAATATAGTATCCCTTACATGGGTCTCACGGACCTAGACACATATACTCCAACACCCCCCCGCAGTCTGAACTACCGGTGCAACGGAGTTTTAAGACTGAGCACGAAAAGAAGTACAACACACAAGCCTCCCCACAGACTCAACTAGCCACTAGTGATGTTGAGGCTGGAGCGAAACTCGGAGAACGTCAAGGACGGGAGGCCCTTGGTGAAGATGTCAGCAAACTGGGAGGTGGTCGGGACGTGGAGAACGCGAACATCTCCGATGGCCACCCGATCGCGGGCAAAGTGGAGGTCAATCTCCACATGCTTGGTCCGCTGGTGCTGAACGGGGTTGGTTTAGAGGTACACCGCGCTGACGTTGTCGCAGTAGACCAACGTGCTCCGTGTCGGAGGACTGTGGAGCTCGCCAAGGAGCTACCGGAGCCAGGAGCACGCCATTAGCAACAGCGCGTTACTCCGCCTCGGCACTGGAGCGGGAAACCACCGGCTGGTGCTTGGACGACCAAGACACCAGGTTGCCGCCGAGGAAGAGAGCATAGCCAGAGGTGGACCGGCGAGTATCCGGACACCCAACCCAGTCGGCGTCGGTGTAGACCACAAGCTCGGTGGAGGCCGACCGGTGGAGGAGCAAGCCATAGTCGACGGTGCCGCGGAGGTAGCGAAGGAGACGCTTGAGAGCTGTGAGGTGAGGCTCACGCGGATCATGCATATGGAGGCAAATCTGTTGAACTGCATATGTGATGTCCGGGCGGGTGAAGGTGAGGTACTGAAGTGCCCCTGCAAGACTCTGGTACGCAGTGGTGTCAGTAACTGCGGTGCCCTCGATCTCTGACAGCTTGGCCTGAGTGTCAACTGGGGTGGAGCAGGGCTTGCAGTCAGTCATCCCAGCTCGCTCCAGGATATCAAGAGTGTACTGCCGCTGGTGAAGAAAAAGACCCCCAGGACGAGGCTCAACGGTGACCCCAAGGAAGTGATGGAGCACACTGAGATCATCGCAAACTCCTGCTGAAGGGAGTACAGCAGTCTCCCCGCCGTGGTGATATATGAACAGCGAAGTATCTGACTTGGCCTCCACAAAACCCAGGGTAAGCAGAAAGGCAGCGAACCGAGAGTACCACGCCCGAGGAGCCTGCTTGAGGCCGTAGAGTGACTTGTTGAGGCGGCTGACCAGATCTGGGCGAGAAGAGTCAACAAAACCCGCAGGCTGACTGCAGTAGACCGTCTCAGCCAATGTCCCGTGGAGGAAAGCATTCTTGACGTCCAGCTGATGCACTGGCCAGGAGCGAGAGAGAGCCGGTGAGAGAACGGTGCGGACTGTAGCGGGCTTCACCACAGGACTGAATGTCTCATCATAGTCAACTCCAGGTCGCTGAGTGAAACCTCGGAGAACTCAACGAGCCTTGTACCGCTCAAGAGTGCCATCAGCCCAGCGCTTGTGTGTCCATATCCACTTGCCGGTGACAACATTGGAGCCAGATGGACGAGGCACCAGATCCCAAGTCTGGTTGGCGAGAAGAGTCGTGTACTCCTCTTCCATGGCACCCCGCCAGTGAGGGTCGGCCAGGGCGTCGCGCACGGAAGAGGGTACCGAAGAGACACGCGGCTCGCCGGGTGTCGCGGCGAAAGCCCGAGGCCGCAATACCCCCGCTGCCTTCCATGTCACCATGGGGTGAATATGGCGCGGGTGGCGGTGAAGAAGAGACGGGTGGTACACGGGCGGCTCAACCCAAGTAGCCGGCGGTGGTGGAGGCGGCGGCGTAGGTATCGACGACGGAGAAGAGGCCACGGTAGGTGACCGAGGTGGTGGCGACGGCGACGGGTCCCGCACCGGGGGCGGCGAGACCGCCCGCACCTGGCGGTGGTAGACCCGCACCGGCTGGAGAAGCGCGCCGGAGGTGCCGAAGGCGCCGGGCCGGCGGTGGATGCAGGGTTAGGCGCAGCACCGGGGAACATGGCCGTCGGACCGGCGCAGGGCGCAGGAGCCGGCAGGGCCCCAGAGGACGGCGAGCCGGGGCACGTGCTCGGCGGTGGGCGCGGGAGAGGACCTGCAGGGTAAAAGAGTAAAGGTGGCTAGGCCACCGCGTCAGTGGGAAACAGGGAGGAGAGGTCAAGGTCGGAGGTGTGAGGTGGGAGGAGAGGTGGTGGTGGAGAAGGGGAAGTCGGCCTCGTCAAACACAACGTGTCGTGAAATGAGGACGCGACGAGAGGAGAGATCAAAGCAACGGTACCCCTTGTGATCTGGGGAGTACCCGAGGAAGACACACCGAGTCGAGCGGGGAGCCAGCTTGTTGGGAGCAGTGGTGTTAGGGTAACACGCACACCCGAAGACACGGAGGTGGTCGTAGCGAGGAGGGGAACCGAAGAGGGCGTGGTGAGGAGTGATAGCGGGACAGGCAGCGGAGGGTAAACGGTTGAGGAGGTAGGTGGAGGTGTGAAGACCCTCGGCCCAGAAACGAGCAGGGAGCGAGGCCTGCAAGAAGAGGGTGCGTATGGTGTCGTTTGTGGTGCGAATCATACGCTCGCTCGGCCTTGCCGTTCTGGGAGGAGGTGTAGGGGCACGACATGCGTAACTGCACGCCGTGGGAGAGGAAGAAAGCACGAGAAGCGTTGTTGTCGAACTCACGCCCGTTGTCACACTGAACGTCCTTGATGGTGAGTCCGAACTGAGTGGACACCCAGGCAAAGAAGTGAAGAAGTGTGGAGAAAGTATCAGACTTTGCACGAAGAGGAAAAGTCCAGGAATAGTGAGAGAAATCATCCACCAACACAAGATAGTATTTATAGCCAGAAATGCTCATAACAGGAGATGTCCATAGGTCGCAATGTACAAGATCAAAAATATGGGTCGCATGAGAAGAAGAGGTAGGGAAAGGAAGGCGAACATGACGGCCCAGTTGGCACGCATGGCACAAATGCTCGCCATGAGCCCGAGTACATGGAATGTCAGAACTACGACTAAGCTGCCTCAAAATGTCCCGACCAGGATGTCCAAGACGACGGTGTCAAGCAGTGGAGGAAGTAGTGGCGGCGAAACAGCTGACGTGGTGGAAGGCGAGGACGGAGGAAACCGAAGAGTGTAAAGGGGCCCCGCGCTATCACATCGGAGGAGAGGACGCCAGGAAGCCAAATCCTTCACAGTAAGACCAGAAGAGTCAAATTCAACAAAACATGAATTGCCAGTGGTAAAACGACGAATAGAAAGAAGGTTATGAACCATAGAAGGAGCGACCAGAACGTCAGGAAGACGAAAGGAGCCATGAGTGCCGGCAGCACCCACAGATGTGACAGGAAGGCACGAACCATTTGCGACCATGATGGACGAAGGATGAGAGGAGGAAGGAGGGTGAATGGAGGAGAGTATACCAGGGTTAGGAGTGGTGTGGTAGGTGGCACCTGAGTCGGCGATCCAGTCCGGGCTGACTGGTGGAGTCAGACCCATGGTGCTGAAGGAGCGGGCCAGGGTTGTCGGGTCCCAACCGACAAGCCCGGGCGTGACCCCAGGTGGAGGAGTCCACGACGACGGTAGAGGAGGGACGGCAGCAACCGGAACCCACTGGGCGCCCGAGACCCCCCCCCCCCCCCCAGCGAGCATGGCCGCCGGAGGACGAGACTCACCGCCAACCGCCTGAAAGGGCCACATGGAGATGCGCCATGACCATGGGTGGTTGTAGGATGGCCAGGGTGCACCTCGTGGAGGCGCCAGTGTGCTCCCTCGGCCGGACCCCGCACCCCGTCCGCCCTCGCGACGACGACAGCCGCCACGGCCCCCCACCTCCGCTCGGCCTTGGGGGAGGACCAAGTAGAGACGACGCGGGCGGAGCGGTGGGACGCGGCGAAGGAGTGGTGGCCAGGGCAGTCGAAGACGACGAGGACCCCGGCGCGGAGAGCGACCCAGGCTGAAAGCCCTGAGTAAGCTCCTCCATGACAAGGTCGTCCCGAACCTGAAGGAAGTTGGGGAAAGGCCGCTGCCGAGTGATCCACGTCCGAAGGTGGCTATAGCGCTCGCTGAGGCCGCGAAGGACGTTGAGGACCAAGAACCGGTCCTCCACGGCTCAGCCCAGGTCACCGAGAGCATCGACCATGCCCTTCATCCGGCAACAATACTCACCGACGGATAGGTCACCCTGGACGAAGGTGCGGAAGCTCGCATCGAGACGCAGGGCCCGGGCTTTGGCGTTGCCTAGGAACTGACCTTCGAGGGCCAGGCAGGCACGATGGGCTGTGGCGGGGGTACCCTCTGGAGGAGCGCGGACGAGGTCATGCAGGTCGAGGGAGATGGTCATGCAGGTCGAGGGAGATGGTCCCAAGGATCCACGACAGGACGATGCTCTCGAGGCGCAGCCACGCAGAGGTCCGAGCTGCAGCCGCAGTGTCAGCGAGGACGTGGTCGTCGAGGGCATAGCGGCGGAGGGTGAGGAGGACCAGGTCACGCCAGTGGGCGTAGGAGGACAACTCAGAGTCGAGGACGACGGGAACCAGGCGGGTCGGGCACTGGGGCGGGAGCAGGCCGGGGAGCTCCCGACCCGGAGGATGTGGCACCGGTGTCGGGGAGCCCAGGGCAGCCGAGGAGCTGCTCCGCCTCGGCGAGCTGACGAGCGAGGGCGTCGGTCGCGTCGCGCTCACGCTCCCAGATGAGGGCAGCGACACGCACCCGTGCCTGTCCTTCCGCAGCAGCGACACACGCAGCAACGAGAGCGGTAGCGAAGCTGGAGTCGGGCTGCGGAGGGAGCAGTGATGCCGGGAAGGAGCTGCCGGCGCCTGCGTAGAGGCCAGGAAGGGCGCCTAGCTGTTGGTCGGAGAAGGGGCCGCCAGCGCCTGCACTGAGGAGGCCCGCGCCCTCCCCTGGACGGCCGCCAAGAGCAGAGAGCGCAGGCGGAGGGAACGGGGCAGAGAGGGAAGGTAGAGGCAAGGGCGGGTCGGGGACGTGGCCGCCGGCCGCGCCCGCGCCCGCGCCCAGGCCGCCGGTCGCGCTGGGGCCGCCGCCCGCGCCCTGGCTGCCGGGCAGCAGGGCGTCCGTTCCGCCCGCGCCCTGGCCGCCGGGCAGCAGGGCGGTCGCGCCCGCGCCAGGCGCGTCGGAGCCGCCTGCTCCCGCGCTAGTGCTGGGGCCGCCGGGAGCGGAGCCGCGCGGGCCTGAGCCTCCAGCGCCGAGCGCCCCTGTCGCGCCGCCCGCGCCCGCAACGAAGGCGGCGACGGCGGGTCGGAGGGCCGCGAGCTGCGCCCAGGTGGTGGAGGGGAGGGGAGGGAAGGAGAAGTAGTTGGGAAGAGGAGGAGGCGGCCGGCCGCCGGCCATGGCCGCGGCAGCGGCGGCGAGGAGGCGGCGGCGGCTGTAGCCTGGAGGAGGAAGGAAGGAGGAAGGGAAAAAAAAGGAAAACCTAGTTTGATACCATGCTAAGGATTGTGAATGGATTGATTGGGCTAACCCTAGAAGGGTAGCAATATAGTATCCCTTACATGGGCCTCATGGGCCTAGACACATATACTCCAACACAAAGAGTTTGTACTAGCTCTTTACATAAAATTGAGAGATTAGGACCCTGCCTCTGAACATATTCTGTACCTCATTGGACCTTTATAATTAATATTTGATTGTTTGCTGCAGGTTAAATGGCTGAACAAGCATCTAAGCAAACTTTGGCCTTTTGTTGTAGAAGTAAGTTTAAAGTTATTTGAGTCTTAATCTTAGTTACAATTCTGCAAAGTACTTTGCTTATTGTTAATATTTTCTAGTAATAATCATCCATATGATATACCATTGTAGTGTTCTTTATTCCTTGTATGATGTTTCATATTGTTGATATCCTAATTGCTATGTCTCATCATATTCCTTATTATTTTTTATTTTGTTGATTATGTTATTTTTCTATATAGCTGTCCTCTTGAATTAATTTTGTCAATGTGTTGAGACCAGAAATTCTAAGCATGAAAAATAAATAAGTTTTTGGGATTTGGGAGTCTCCATTTTATTGGTATTGAATGTTCATATCTTAGTAAAACCTTTGGTGGACATGAAAATAAGGATCAGGACATCTGAATGATCATGTACATGATATTTGCTTTAATCTATACTATTAACTGGTTATTTGTAAATGCCGCAATGGTGATTGGGTTAGAAATTGATTCATATTGGACCCTATCTGATTCCTGGTTTTCTACATTCACTGAAAAATGAAGTCTTTTTTGTAAGTCGAGATATGACACAGGGAAATAATGGATAGATTGATATGAGTACAAGGAGTACAATATATAGGCAAGGATCATGAAGGGTTTATAGAATACAATCAATCAACAAAGATCCTTGCCTAATCTTTGATCATCTACCATAATCCCTAGAGGTAGCCCAGCCACCAGGCTTGGGCGCCAAGGCCCATGAGGCCAGCCCATAGACGCCTATTCTAACACGCCCCAACAGTTGGATCATCAGCCATTCTGCACGTTCAGACTGGACCTGGACTCCATGAATAACGAAGAAGGAAGCCCTTTAGTGAAGAGATTGCCTTGGACGAAGTTGTGAAACCACGTCTCAAGGTGGATGGAGTGTGCCTCCCGGTTGTCGAGGATCTGAGACTCGATGGCGAGCCATGCATGCCGAGCAGTGGAACCCTGGGTGGAGATGGGTCGCAGGAACTGATCGCGCCAACGTGAAGGACAATGGTGACGAGAGACCCAATGTTGTTGACGGCGACGGCCTTGGCATGAGTGGAGGTCGGTGGCCGTTGCTAGGGTGGCTCCAGCGGCTCCAAAGGAGCCCGAACTAGCAGAGGCAGCAGCGGCCGCACGCTCCTTGGCAGCGCGCGCCAGGGCCTCGCTGGCGTGCTGGACGGTGGCATCATGCTCGCTGGTGAACTCCCAAGCATGGGCGGTGGCCTCATTGGCTTTCTCCTTAGCGAGGTGTTGGGAGATCGCACCCTCCTGGAGACCAGAGAGGACAGGGCAGAGGAGGTGGCAGCCGTGGCAGTGGGAGCCTTGGGGGAGAGGAGGGGTGCCAGGCATGGCGGCACTGCACGGTAATGGGAGCCGACGCGCAGAGGGGCGCAGCACGGTGAGCAGCTGGCGCGCGAGCTAGGGCAGCGGAAGAAAGAGGTCCTAGGCAGCTGATACCATGTAAGTCGAGATATGGCACAGGGAAATAATGGATAAATTGATATGAGTACAAGGAGTACAATATATAGGCAAGGATCATGAAGGGTTTATAGAAGGAGTACAAGGAGATATGGCACAGGGAAATAAAGGATAAATTGATATGAGTACAAGGAGTACCACGAAGGACTACAATAAACGGAGATCCTTGCCTAATCTGTGATCATCTACCAAAATCCCTGGAGGCATCCCAGCCACCAGGCTTGGTGGGCGCCGAGGCCCATGAGGTCAGCCTATAGATGCCCATTCTAACATTTTTTTTAATAGTACAATATGACTTCCTAACTTTTCTTAGATAGGCTAAGCTGTCCCACATTTATAAAATTTTGAATTGTATGTTGTAACTACAGTTTCATGTTTGCATACCCATCTTTGTTAAGACATGGCTAGCTGTCTGTTTTGCTGCAATCTTGTGCCCTACCCTACTGATTGTCTAGCACTACTGTTCTAAGAAATATGTGCTGAGCTTACTTTTCATTTATTTTAGGCTGTAACGGTAGTGGTTAAGGAATCAGTTGAACCACTGCTAGATGATTACCGGCCTCCAGGAATAAAATCTTTGAAGTTCAGCAAATTTTCTCTTGGAAATGTGTCACCAAAGATAGAAGGTTTCCTGTCTATACCTTGCATGTTCAGTTCTATTAATTTGTGTTTATTCTTCTTTGGTGCGTACTATCTCTTAGAATTGAAGATTCGAACATTCATTTAGATAATATACTTAAATAACATGGTCTGTTACTCGTACTTTGTGCATGTAAATATTTGGAAATCAAGGCATGATTTCTTTCCGTGGAATTAATGATTGGCTGAAATTGCTCAAATGAATAAAACATGTCAACTTGTCCTTTTTCCTGAAGTCAACTTGTGGGATAGTATAGAACTTCCATGTTTAAGTGAGTTTATGATTTTCATATTATTTATGACAAACAAATATAATTATGTTTATCATTGCGTTTATATCGTCTTGAATCTTGATGCGGGACTACATAAAGATAACTTAAAATTATGATGGTTTTTGTTTGTTTGTTTGTTGTGATTTGTGAAGGTATTCGTATTCAAAATCTTCAACCAGGCCAAATCATCATGGATATAGATTTTCGTTGGGGTGGTAATCCAAGCATAATCCTAGCTGTTGATGCTGTAGTTGCATCACTGCCTATTCAGGTTTCCATTGCCACGTGATAATTTGGGAAGACAACTTGTTCTTGATTATAAGTCTTTATATTTTTACCCAACCATCTTGCAGCTCAAGGATCTTCAGGTCTATACTGTCATACGTGTTATATTTCAACTGTCTGAAGACATCCCTTGCATTTCTGCTGTTGTTGTGGCTCTCCTTGCTGATGCAAGTATCTAATACCCAGTATCATTACTACCTCCTTTTCTTATCTGATGTTTTAGATTTTAAGTACACTTACCATGTTACCATTTTAAAATTTACATCCCTTGCCACCAAATGAACTATATTTCCCACCTTCCTCAACAGTCAAAATTTTAAGAAACTTACTGCCTCCTTTTCTTATCTGATGTTTTAGATTTTAAGTACACTTACCATGTTGCCATTTTAAAATTTACATCCCTTGCCACCAAATGAACTATATTTCCCCGCTTCCTCAACAGTCAAGATTTTGAGAAACTGGTTGGTGAATGAAACTCAATATGCTTTGAGAGCCAAAACTCCTGAATTTGAGACTTGGCAAACAAATTTTGATGGAAAAAAATTGTGGTTTACTTTGAGTCTATGTTAACATTGAAGTTAATTGTCGTAAACCTTTCCTGAATAGCTTTAGCTATTTCATATACTGATTGGTCACGAAATTCAATATTACATCATTATGTTTATTTCTCTCCTGAACTACCCATTTTTAACCTGAGTGACCAATAAAAACTATATTAAGTCTCATAAAATGTAGCCTAAATTAAAATAGGATGGGGGGAAATTTAGGAAAGTTGAATCATGTATCTCTCATGGAACAAATAAAAAGAACACTATTTCTTTGAAATATTTTGAGATGTCTGTTGATGAGTTTGATAATGTAAACTTTTTAGAAATGTTCTATGAAGAACTTTTCCATAGTCGAGCAATTTCAACTATTGAGATAGTGTTTCCCATTTATTTCTTTTAATTGGGTTCTTTGTGCTCCAGCCAGAGCCAAAAATTCAGTACACCCTGAAGGCCATTGGAGGAAGCCTAACTGCAGTTCCTGGACTTTCTGACATGATTGATGTATGATGACTTGAAACTATTTTGAATATTCTAGTCCTGCCAACAACTATATATAAATGTAACCACGGTTCTTTTGCCTTTGATTAGGACACTGTCAATTCAATTGTTTCTGATATGCTCTTGTGGCCACACAGGCATGTTGTTAAACTTGGTGTCAATGTTGATACAAGGTGGGTTTTCCTTAACATATTATTTTGTCTCTATTTTACCATCTTAGAATGTGCACTTCAGCTGTTTAAAATAGATAGCTCAACAAAGCCTCAACTTACTTTTGCTGATTAGTCCTTTTATTTATAAATTATAGGTTTTAGTTATTGTTGTCCTTGTCCAATATCTATTCTTACACCATTTTTATTTTGCTTAATGTTGGAGAGATGTGTTGGATGCATACATCATGTTATGAAAGAGATCCATGCAGCTAATCCTTAACTAGACAATTAATACTGCAATTGCAACTAGATACAAATTATTTTAGCAATTTATGAATGATTTTAAGTATCCCAGAGGTATCTCTTGCTAGCTTAGAAGGGCTAATGACAATCTTTGTTTCTGTATGTTTTTCACTGGGAAAAATGTTTTTATACATTCTGATATCAGATCCCATCTGGCACTGGACTTAGCTTACCTTTTCTTTCTCCCTAGTGACTTGGAGCTTAAACCTCAGGGAAGACTTTCTGTTACTGTGGTAAAAGCAACTTCTTTGAGAAATAAGGAGATGATCGGTAAATCAGATCCTTATGTGAAACTGTACGTGCGGCCAATGTTTAAGGTCAAAACAAAAGTCATAGATGACGACCTGAATCCAGAATGGAATGAAACATTTGATCTGATTGTCGAAGACAAAGAAACCCAATCTGTCATTTTTGAGGTAATTCTATATATATATTTTGTCTTGTTTCTCTGTTGGAAACGTCACTTGCAGCAAGGAAAAAAATATCTTCATAAAAAAGGATTAGTGCACCATGGAGCTTAAAAATATGCAAGAATATGATCGATATGTAAGTTTGAAACAATACCTTTTTCAATCTACTACCATGATCCCCTTACATTAGATTATGTTACATGAACACATGAATGTGTCATCCTATGTTATGAACTGTAGTTCATTAGGGGATAACCACTGCCAGGAAGTTAGCCAGGCAAAGTCATTTTGGAGGGAGACTAGAATATTGGGCGACTTGGGATTAGTTCTTCATTGCCTTCTTCCTTGGCACATCACCTAAGGAAGGCCCAATCAAATGTAACAAAATCATGTCCATCCCTATATGTCATTGGTCACATCTAATCCATCTCTACAATTGATCCACACATTTCCTATATTTCAGGCGCATGAACAATTTTGTCTATGTCCTTCCATAGAAAAAAAATGTCATTTGTTTATTGTGATTTGTGCTAATAGGTTTGGACCATTAGATGGAGATTTAATGGTTGTTAGTCGTCGCTTGAACAGATGCTATATTTCAGGCGCCTAAAATATAGCACATCCCATTGATCCAATTTCTCTATTCAATCCTATGGGGCTCTGGCCCCCAAGCTGACTCCCCATAACTTCAATGCAACACTCCTAACAGGAAAGAGAGAGTGCAAACTAGTAAGGAAGCTTTGACATGAGCTGAACTTGGAACATATCAGACAAAAACTTGCAACACTCCTAACGCCCAAGGAACTAATAAGTGAGATTATGAAACTCACAGGAAATGTTCAGGCACAAGTGGTCATCTTGCTCTACCTGTGGTGGTCAGAACGTTGCGGAGTGTGTGAAGAGGATTTACCAAAAAAGTACAGTAGGCCTGTCATTGTTGATCAGAGAGAGAGAGAGAGAGAGTACGCTTGATCCATTTTTTCACAGTGTAGGATGTTTATCCTTCCTAACAAATGCAATGTTCCTTTGTTTAAACCAAACCCTCCTCTAATGGCCAGCATGGCTTAGCCACGTGCGTGCCTCCGGCTTTTGTACGTGACGTCGGTCATAACATATAACAACTCTGTACAAGAGGTGACACAAAAGGAAGCATGCCCGAGATGGGCAGCAGAGCTAAACTAGAGTAGCTGTACAAGAAAGGAAGGCAGCGTTTAACAGAACTGAATCTATGAGCCTGCAATCTAACTTCTTCATAGAAGGAGCTTTTCCACCTGTCCTCCAGTGGCTTAATCTTTTGCTTTAGGCTGTTGGTGTGTTAAAATTAACATGGTACCAAAGCCAAAAGTTCTGGTTTCAGCCTTTCAGGTCAGTTGCCTCTGAGACTTTTGAGAAAGAAATGATTTTGTAGTTGATTTTTCTTGTGGTGGGCCGATTATAGTTCATCGTAGACCGCCTTGTTCCCCTTTCTGGATCATTTAACTTAGACGTGGAAATGGATCTTGCAAATCCAAAGTCCAGTTGGACTTTTTGTTCTTGGATCATGTTGGACAGTTGTATTGGATTTGCTTTGGACGTGGATGTTCATGTACAAGGGGCCCAAAACTAAACTTGGATATTGGATACTAGGGAGTCAATTTTTTGGGTGACCATTGGTTTTCACTGTCTACAGCATTGTATACATTTCACAGTTTTGCTTAAAATGTTATCCACGCATGTGCTGGGTTCTCATCTGTCTCCACTCTCCAGCACGTCATGGTGCCCTCGCTAACAAGTGGCTTGTGATCTTAAACGGCACTAGGCTACAATGAATTCTACTCCCTATGCAAAAACAACAGCTGCAGAAATGGCGTCCGTGCTCTGCAAAACGAGCTGAATGGTGTCGGCAAGGTCTGTCTGCATATGGATAGGCATCCGTGCTCTTAGAAGCAGCATGGACACTGAGGGGAAAAGTGATGTCGCTGCCAGCAATCGAGGTCGAGGCATCAAGCTTGCTGCTTCGCCGTGGATAGTGCCTCTGCCCTCTGCACATTGATAACAGCTCTGAGTCCATGCTCTTCGAAGCCATTGCCAGGTGAAAACTGACGCATGGCCACCAGCTAGGTCCAGCTCACCACTTCACCATGGGTGGTCCTCTGTAGATTGATAACAGCTCGGCGTTCATGCTCCTCAGAGCAGCATACCTGTTGTGAGGTGAGAACTGAATGCCCGGCTGCCGGCAAGCTTGAGCAAGCTTGTGGCTTCTGTGCTTCACCACAGACACAGGTGCCTTCGTTGCTTGACATCATCCTGGACGGGGGTTGGGATCGAGGGCCGAGGGTGTCAAAAAACATAGTCGAAGGGGCAGTTTGGGTTGAGTGACCCCAACTATTCTAGGTCGATGAGTTTTGATATGCCAACTATAATTAGTTAGAGAACAACAGTACAAAGTAATAAAAACGAAAAACAACAAGAAACATTAAACTGTGCTGCATATGCTTGCCCATTTGGCCCAGTCAGACCACAAGCCACTTAATCCTAACACGTCTACTCCCACAAGTCGCTCACAGACACCTTCTCCCTTGTAGCTTTCTTCCTTGCCTTCTCTCTCCTTCAGACAACCTAGCCTGGCAGCCACAAATCTACCACTTCCAGCCAACTCCGCCCACCAGACACTAGTAAAACCGATCCCCATGGTCTCCTCTTCTCCTTCCGCTCAAAGTTTTGTTGGAGGCAGATTAATTTTATGGTGGCTGCTCCTGCTCCCCAATTTTATGGCAGTCTTCTTCAACGTCGGCTGCCTCCTATATTGCAGCAACATGATGATCCATCATTTTCCTTTCCTGGCCAAGGCTTTCCAACACAGCTCATCGATCCATGGTATGTTCCTGCTACAAAGGAACAACGACCCAGGCAGAAACAGGACATTGACCCTGTTCGACCCCGATCCTCAATTTGGAACGACATCCCATGGTTGTGGAACGCGACTTCGACCCCAGTCCCTGTGACTACTGAGGTTTTTAACCAACAAATTATGCTCAGCTTGAAATCTGTAGGGACACATCAGTAGACTATACATAGGTCCATTGAATAGCAAATTCGTAGACTGTATTGGTACTTAGAAGTTTGTACTTCAGTAAGCTCTAGCAGTTGTCTATCAGGTTAGTTATGCAGTTCTCAAGAATGGTTAAGCTTGAAATTGTTCTTAACTAATCCTCACTTAGCAGCATTATGTTAGACTAATGTATTGTTACTAGCATGTTCAAACTGATGAATAAAAAGGGCACTAATTAACTGTCCGGGATTCATTAAGGGGTGTGTGGGTGGTGTGCGTGTTGTATTTTACAACTCTTCTTAATGAAATGATACACAGCTCTCCTGCGTATTCAAGAAAAAAAGATACATTAGCATATTGACCATTTGATGTAATTTTGTGGGTGTCTGATAAATTTTGCATGGAGCAAACAATTTTCGTTGCTAAACAAAATGTACACTGGGACTTTCAAGAAATGGTTTAGGCCTTTGTACAAAACAAAATTCAGACATCCTCGTATAAATACTTAATGTTTGACACTGCTCCAATACGAGATAACAATTCAACCAGACTTATTTTGTTGTCAATATTTGTGGTGGATTTCACAGGTTTATGATGAAGACAAACTTCAGCAAGACAAGAGGCTGGGTGTGGCAAAACTAGCAGTGAACACTCTTGAACCTGGGATCACCCAAGAAGTCACTCTGAAGCTGCTACATTCACTGGATCCAATTAAAAATAGGGACACCAAGGATAGAGGCACATTACATCTTAAGGTTAGTTTGGGTTTCTACTTATTGTTACATCTTTAACCTGAGTAGCCTATAGCCTTGAAGCTAGAGATCCTAGAGGAATTGTGAATAAGAAATACATTTGCTACTATGTATGTTCCTTTTCTGTTTACCTAATAACATTGCTATTCCAACTTGGTAGTATTTCTTAATTCTTAGTCTATTAGTATATTCTGCCACATCCTCACGTATGGTTAAGAAAAATCCATGTGTCGCATACTCTAGGTTATGACTTGTGAGCGAGCCATCCAGATCTTCATGGGCAGTGCACATTTTACATACTGCTTGTCTTTGGCCTGGATCTCCTACAGGATACCACAGGCCTCAGCCTCGTGCTCCTGACCCCAGCCCTAATTCCCAACAACATGCTGGTGATCTCCTGACTACTTCGTACCCCCTGTACTCACCTTCTGCAGCATGTCCATGCGTGGGTCCTGTGCCTGAATAAAGGGTTCTGTCTATTTCTGTTAGGCCGTTTTTTAAACACACAGGAGAGCTGTGTATTATTATATTAAGGAAGGAAAAAATGGGTAAAGAACCCTGGTTACACCCAGCCATAGGATGACAATTACATATGCACCTTTTTCTTACAAATACAAATGACCTGGAATAACCTAGCCCTAGGAACAAGGGCCGACAAGGAGATCCCTCACGCCCCAGCCATTGCCCAAAGCTGGGCCTCCTCAGCTTAGACCTTTGGATCCTTGATCCTTTGCATCCAAGGGTAAAGAACCCTGGTTACACCCAGCCATAGGATGACAAAATTACATATGCACGTTTTTCTTACAAAGACAAATGACCTGGAATAACCTAGCCCTAGGAACAAGGGCCGACAAAAGGAGACCCCTCATGCCCCAGCCATTGCCCAAAGTTGGGCCTCCTCCTTAGCTTAGACCTTTGGATCCTTGATCCTTTTGCATCCATCTAAGACATCTTGTCTTCACAACTGTAGATAATTAGGGGAACACCTCACATAGGGGGAGAGGAGGGTGTGTGTGTGACTTCATCATATATAGGCAAAGCACAACTTAGAGTACAAGTCACTACCTTCGTCCCAGAAAGAATACAATTGTAGGTGGCTTGACTTTAATATATTGTAGGTGCATTCTTGGTTAGTGTCTAAAGTTTGACCAAATATATAGGTAAAAATATTGATGTTTATGACGTCAAATAAATATTTTATGAAAATATATATCATGAAAAATCTAATGATAATTATTTGATGTCATAAATATAGTTAGTCAAATTTAAGATACTTTAACTTGGTACTGTGCTACAATTTAATTCTTTTCTGGAGAGAGGGAGTACTTACAATCAAGAGGTCAAATGTTTTGGCTACCACATAAGTAACTTCAACTTGTGTATAGACTGAAAAAATGCCATTGACTAGTTTGTTCTCTTAATTTCATTTCGCAAAATTGGTTCTTCAGTTCGCTTCTTTGTTGCACTGAATACATGTTATGGCTTAATGAATTGTTTTATTAAGTCATGGTTGGAACAAAATGTAGTTTTGTGGACTGCCATCTTGAGAAATATTATTTGACTGGAAAATTAAGAGTAAATTCCATGATCAATTTGATGGAGATAATGTATTATTTTCAACCCTTCAGGTAAAGTATCACCCCTTTACAAAGGAAGAGCAGCTGGAAGCTCTAGAGATGGAAAAACAAGCCATAGAGGAGAGGAAGCGGCTGAAGCAGGCTGGGATAATTGGTAGCACAATGGATGCTGTTGGTGGTGCCGCATCGCTAGTTGGTTCCGGTGTTGGACTCGTTGGCACTGGCATTGGTGCTGGCGTTGGCCTTGTTGGTTCAGGAATTGGTGCTGGCGTTGGCCTCGTTGGTTCAGGAATTGGTGCTGGCGCCGGCCTCGTTGGCTCTGGTATTGGTGCTGTCGGCAGTGGCCTTGGTAAAGCCGGGAAGTTCATGGGCAGGACTGTGACAGGGCCTTTCAGCATGTCCCGCAAGAACGGCAGCAGCTCTACAGCTCCCCAGCCTGATCAACCTTCGGCATAGTCTGATGTACAGTGAAAGACAATTGTCATATTTGTGACTGGGTTACCATTCTACTCTCTGTAAACGTGCTATACCTAGGATTATACGTAGTACTTCGTTTGTGTTGCATTCACTGCCTGGTTATATGAAATATATGCTGATTTATTTTCTTCGTTGTATTGAAACGAGGAATTTTTATAGTAAAGATTGCTGTAATTGTAAATTACATCAGCTTTCCTACCTATATAGCTACACGCTTCCTACATTTCAGCCGCTTCATTATTGGTCGACGCTTAGGTGATGGCATGCGCGTCTTTCTCCCCATGGGCATGTCCTCTCCGGCGTGATAGTGGACGAGGCGGAGGCGGGTTTTCATGATCTCTGGCTGTCTAAGGAGGGGCTTGAGACTATCCGCACTCAGGTTCTTCTATTTTCATCCTCTATATTACCTGGTCATCAAGATTCTCTCCTCTATACTCATTTCTCCTGCATCCATCCATCCTCTATATAATCCTCTATCTACTGTGGGTTTACTTATCACTTTATCTAAATATATTTATGAGAGATCTAGTTTTGAAGAATTAATTGCAACAAGTTTAATGGTGCAATCGGAATTTAATTTAGGTTTTCGGTTTATAAGATATAACATTTTTTTCATAACGGAAAAGAGTGGGACCCACCTATTTTCTTTCTGTCCTCTCTTTTTTTCTCTCTCTGCGCGCTGGACGCGCGGCAAGCCGGCAGCGCGGGCCCCGTGCCATAACGGAAGTGCTGGAAGTCGCCATATTTGACGGAAACGTGTTGCTAGCGGATTGCTTACCGTGCCACGCTGCAGCCCGTTTTTACGCTATGAAACAGATACAGGCTGCTTTAGTGATCCCGCTGCGGTTCGTGTGAGGGTGAACGGTTGGACAAGCTATGGTGGCGGATTGACCGGCGGCGAGCGAGAGAGCGGGGAGCCACCAAGGGGTTGGGGGAACGCATGTCTCACACTCTCTACTCCGTGTCCACTCATTCTTATCCATGCTTTTCACCACACATCAGCCTTTTTCTAATTCCCACTAGTATTCACTAAAACAGACCACCTCTCTCTCGCTCTCTCGTGCTCCCATGGCGGCATGGCGCAATAGCCTTTCAAGACCGCAGTGCTTGAGCCCAGCGTGGCTCAGCATGGATCCTCCAATAGGGTCCCTCACTCTTCCTCGTCCAGCAACTCCTCCATGGTGGGAGCACCTCTCTAATAATAAGTGTGCCCATGATGAGATCCATGGAGGTGGCACAACAGTGTTGCGGAGGAGTGGGTGGCTCTCCACCCCGTCGCCCGAAATTGACTGATCGAGGCCTCTCTCCGCCTATGTTGCAAACATATATTTTAATTGTTTTAGACATTTTAGAGACATATTGTAATCGTCTCATACAAGTGTTACAAAATTATATCAGAGGATGTTGCATATGTTGCAAGTGTTTTTGAGACATGTTGCAAAAGTTTGTTTAAACTGTTCTATTTGTTTTCATATGTATATTGCAAAAGTTTTGATCTAAATGTTTGCATATGTTTTGACACATTTATTGTAACAGTATGTTAAAAAATATTTCATTTGTTTCAGTGTTAGGTTGAAGCAAGTATTTTCACATTGTGAGTTGCAAAGTGTTCTTTCTAGATGTTGCATATATTTTCAAACCTATGTTGTATGTGAATGTTCTAAATATTTCACCTATTTCAAACCTATCTTGCATGTATTTTATTTAAATGTTGCATATGTTATAATAGTGTACGCACATATTACAAACGTATATTTTTAATTATTTCACCTTGTTCCAGTATGTTGCAACAAATATTTTATATTGTAAGTATTTTATTAGCAAGCGTAGTGGTCCAGCGTGCGCATGAGAAGCCAAGCGAGGGTAAGACGAGCTGCACCGGCGAACGTTACCTCTTCCGCTACCTTTCTTTACCGTAACAATTTGATGCAGCGGGAATCGGTATAGGCTCCTGTATGCGCTCGTACACGGCAAAGCAAGCGGAGGCTGCGTGTTCTAGCGGAGACGGCGTGTGGGCCTGCGGCCAGGCGCTCGCTCGCGCGAGAGAGGAGTGGGAGGCCTGGGAGCGGCTGACACTGGTGGCCCTACCATATTTTGTAACAAAAAAATATTATATCTCACAAACCGAAAATCTAAATTAAATTCCGATTGCACCATTGAATTCGTTACAATTAATTCTTTGAAACTAGATCTCTCATGAACATATTTAGATAAAGTGACAAGTGGACCCACAGTAGATAGAGGTTGATATAGAAGATGGATGGATGCGGCAGAAACGAGTATAGATGAGAGAATCTTGATGACCAGACAGTATAGAGGATGAAAATAGAGAAACGTGAGTGCGGATAGTCTAACAACAACGAGCGCGGAGCACATCTCGCGTGGCAGCAGGCGTGGAGCACCCAGCTGTAGTCATGCTCGACTGCTCTCTCTCTCGATTGATGCGACCGGTTAGGAGCAGCATCACGCACCAACAACATTATTGCTGCCACCTGGGTGAAGTTTGGTTGAAAGCTCTTTTGATTTAGTTGAGATCTGATTAAATTTAGGTTTGTCCCGAGCAGTTTTTTGTGCTTTCTATTCATCTGCGGACAATTAGGGCTCCCTACCGTGGACAGTCCGGGGATCGGGTTTTGGTCAGAGCAGTTCAGCGCAGCGTGACACTGTTCTCGGTCAAGTGACCAGCAGACAGTTCGCCAGTGACCTGTGGACAGTTTGGGGTCACATCGGACGCGCTACAAGGGTAGCCTTGGACGCTACTGTGTCACTGTTCACATGAATGGTGGACTGTCTGACATGCAAACCGTGGATAGTCCGGGACCTGGTCAGAATTGTTTCAGAACAGTTGGTTTTTGGGATTTTTGCCTGCGGACAGTCCAGAGCAGAACCTGGACAGACACCAGACAGTCCGAGCCTCAGTCCCGGACAGTCTGGGGTCCTGTTGTTGGTCGGCTTTTGTATCCCTTGCTTTGCGCTTGTTCGTGGCGCTTCTCCGGTAGTCTCATTGTACCACATCTCCTGAGGTATCCATCCACCGGTCAGGTCGTGGATTTGCCCTGCTCTTGTGTCTTTGCTTTTGAGGTGACTTTTTAGGACAGAGGCTATCTATTTCTATAAAATTTGAGGCTCTTATTCACCTCCTCTAGCTAGTCGCCATTTTCGGTCCTTCACATCTTGGTATATGGAAGCGGCAAAAGTCGACCATTGAAATTTCATCATCAATGTTCCGGCGACGTGTCCTAGATTATTCAAGTGTGTCTATATATATATATTTTCCAACAAGGCTGACGTTTCAGACAGCGACACGGTCTCCAAAACATCACCTTGACCACTTGTTTTTTTTTAAATATTTATTGGAAAGTGGTATATGTATATTTTTATGAAAGTACTTTTCAAGACAAATTTATTTATATGAGTTTTACATCTCTAGACTTAATAATTTAAAAGTTATTTATGATTTATATTCCCAATGTTTGACCCAAACCTTGTCTAAAATGTCAGCTTTTTTAATACGGAGGGAGTAGGCCTTTAATTGGAGGCGATCGCTATGCCCGCCCCCGTTAACCTATTTTGCTCACCTCCATTAAGAATTCCGAAGTAGTGAGGTGTCTAGGCACTCAAAACCGTCACCAAGTGCCTGAAAAAAGGTACTCAGTGAAGATGTCTTTGTCGAGTTGTTTTTTAAGAGAGTGCACTTTGCCGAGTCTGACACTTGGCAAAAATTTCGCCGTGTGTTTTTGGGTCGGGAGTGGATCCACCCAATTTTCTCCCCCAAAACGAAATCTTACCTTATCCTTCCCCCGGCCGACTACCTTCACCTCCTCCGACCTTCTTCCCACCTCGAGTACCAAATCCAAATCGATCGCCGCCCATGGTGTCAGCTCTCGCTCCCTCAGCAAAGCTGCTGCCTCGCCATCGCCTCCCTCTCCCTGCAAAAGGAGGTAACTGACCATATACCTCCAACCTTTATGTGTCGTTAGTCGTTACTGTGTTGCTTGCAGCTGATCCAATCCAAGGCTTGCAATGGCATTCGTTTTTTTTTTCCAGGATTACTGCAGTTCCGGAGCCGCGCTGTTACACCGAGGGAGAGAATCACCATGCTTAACCAGCAGAATCCGGGTGCCGGCGATGTCGATAATGGCGCAGGCAGGCCTTTGTACCTCGGGATAGACTTCGGAACTTCCGGAGCAAGGTACGCCCTCATCGACAAGCGAGGGGCCATCCATTCGGAAGGGAAGCGAGCCTACTACGGTGCCCCTGTTAGAGCTAGCGCCGGCCACGCTTTCCATTCCCGACGAGCCAGGCAGCCCCCCGCCTCCTTTGATGATCAGAGTCGCTGCTATATAGGCAGGTCGGCGACGACGACGCCACGGCCAGGGCGAGCTCCTGGCGGGCGGCGCTCTTCCAGCTCCTCGCTGACATCCCGCCCGTCCATCGCCCGTCCATCTCCTCCATCTCCATAGACGGGACCTCGGCCACCACGCTCATCGTCGACAGGTGAATCAACTACTACATCTGCGGCCGATCGAAACTTGTATGTGTGATCCTGATCACTGTGATGACGACGACGTACTTGAAGGAGGATTAGATTTAGATAATATTCACATAACATCACTTAGTGTTAAGCAAAGAATACATATAGGCACCAGATGGAGAGCCGAGAGGGCAGGCCCATGGGCCGTAGTCTAACTCGCTAACACGCCCCCGCAGTCAGAACTAGGAGCACGGCGAACGTTCAGACTGGATCTAAACTCAGTAAAAACGGATGTTGGTAGCCCTTTGGTGAAGATATCGGCGTACTGGGACCATGTGGGAACATGTAGTACACGAACTTCTCCAAGAGCAACGCGTTCACGAACGAAGTGTAGGTCAATCTCCACATGCTTGGTGCGTTGGTGTTGAACGGGGTTGGTGGAGAGATAGACGGCACTGATGTTGTCACAGTACACAATAGTGGCGCGACGAAGAGGGCAGCGGAGTTCTCCCAAAAGTTGGCGCAGCCAACATGCTTCAGCGACGCCATTGGCCACAGCGCGATACTCAGCCTCGGCACTCGAGTGGGATACAGTGGGTTGACGCTTGGAAGACCATGAAATGAGATTGTCCCCGAGAAAAACAGCATAACCGGAGGTGGACTTCCGAGTATCAGGGCATCCAGGCCAATCAGCATCAGAGTAGACGGTGAGGTCAAGCTATGAAGTATGGTAGAGATGAAGGCCGAGATCTTGGGTCCCCTGTAAATACCGCAAGATCCGCTTCATAGCAGCAAGATGAGGATCTCGGGGGTCATGCATGTGCAAGCAAACTTGTTGAACGGCGTAAGTAATGTCCGGACGAGTGAATGTGAGGTACTGCAGGGCACCAACTATACTACGATAGTGAGTAGGATCAGACACCGAGGTACCAGCATCAGAAGATAGCTTGGAATGAGTGTCCACTGGGGTACTGCAAGGCTTGCAATCACGCATGCCAGCCCGGTCCAGTATATCTAGCAAGTACTGCCGTTGGGAGAGGAACAGACCATCATCACGACGCTCAACGGTAATGCCCAAAAAATGATGCAAAGGCCCCATATCTGTCATAAAAAACTCCTGACGAAGAGCGGAAATAATCTTCTGAAGAAGGTGCTGGGATGAGGCAGTGAGCACAATGTCATCAACATAAAGGAGTAAGAAAGCCATCTCAGAACCCCGACAGTAGATGAACAGTGATGTGTCAGACTTGGCCTCCACAAATCCGAGAGAAGTGATGTGAGAAGCGAAGCGACTGTGCCAAGCGCGGGGAGCTTGTTTTAATCCATAGAGGGAGCGGTTCAGACGACAGACATGGTCAGGTCTGGAGCTATCAACAAACCCAGATGGCTGAGCACAATAAACTGTCTCTGTCAGAGTACCGTGCAGAAAGGCATTCTTGACGTCGAGCTGATGAATCGGCCATGACCTGGAGAGAGCCAAACTGAGAATAACACGGATGGTAGCAGGATTCACAACTAGACTGAAAGTCTCATCATAGTCGATTCCGGGACGCTGAGTGAAGCCGCGCAACACCCAACGAGCTTTGTAGCGATCAAGAGTGCCATCTGACCGAAGTTTGTGACGGTAAACCCATTTGCCGGTGACAACATTTACTCCTAGAGGCCGAGGGACCAACGTCCATGTGTTGTTGGTCTGGAGAGTATCAAATTCAGATTCCATAGCAGCACGCCAATTCGGATCAGCGAGAGCGGACCGAAAAGTTGCTGGAAGTGGAGAAAGAGCTGTCGTATTGAGGTTGAGACGATCCACCGGCTGAACAAAACCGGATTTGCCACGGGTGCGCATGCCATGTGCATTAGTAACCGGGATGACGGCTTGCGGGACTGTGTTGATGGTGCGGCCGAGGGAACGCTGGGCACCGCTGGCAACATCCTGCAAGGCAGGGGCAGCGGTACCAGAGGAAGGGCCAGGGACGCTGCTGGCAGCAACCTGGGACGTGACGTCCTCAGGGGCAGCAACGCCCAGCTCAGTAGGCAGCAGTGGCAGGAACGCCCTTCCTGGAGGAGCAGCAGGGAGCGATCCACCAGCAAGGGGTGGCGTGGGGTGGCTTGCTGCTGGTACAAACACACCTCCTGGAGATAGAGAACCTGCATGAACAACACTAGTCCCAACAGGCAGAGTGGAACAATCATCATCGCTCAAAAAATTAAGTGTTAGGATCCAAAGGGGTGGTGGACATGGCGGAAAAAGGAAAAAATGACTCATCAAACACGACGTGTCGAGAGATGATAAGTCGATTTGAATGGAGATCGAGACACCTATACCCTTCGTGATCCACAGAGTAGCCCAGAAAAACGCACAAGGAAGAGCGAGGAGATAATTTATGTGGTGTAGGGGACAGGTTAGGATAACAGGCACAACCAAAGACGCGAAGATGATCGTATGTGGGGTGCGTGCCATGGAGAGCAAAGAAAGGAGTGTGGCTAGAAAGTGTTTTAGTAGGGTGGCGGTTGAGGAGGTAAGTGGCGGTATGCAAAGTGTCAGCCCAGTAAACGGGAGGTAGACTAGCCTGAAAAAGAAGGGAACGCACAATATTATTGATAGTGCGAAGGATACGCTCGGCGCGACCATTCTGTTGAGAGGTGTAAGGGCACGACAACCGGAGGATGGTGCCGTGAGTGAGAAGAAATGTGCGAGCCGAGGAGTTATCAAATTCCCGTCCATTATCGCACTGAACAGCTTTGACGGAGGCGCCAAACTGTGCGAGCGTAAGTGAAAAAATTTGACAAAGTGTCAAACGTCTCGGATTTTAGGCGAAGAGGGAAGGTCCAAGCATAGTGCGTACAATCATCGAGAATAACAAGATAGTATTTGTAACCCGAAACACTAACAATAGGAGATGTCCAAAGATCACAATGAAGTAAATCAAATGGGTTCGACGCACGACTGTTTGACATGCTAAAAGGGAGGCGTACATGACGACCGAGCTGGCAAGCATGACACATATGGTCTGATGTTCGGCTGTTACAAGAAATAGCTTTGGAGCGGACTAGTTTGGATAGAGCGTCATGGCCAATATGACCGAGGCGACGATGCCAAAGAGTGGTGGATGATGCAGTAGCGGTGAATGCAGTGGTGCCGTTGGCTGGTGGAAAGAACGGATAGAGGTCGCCCGTACTATTGCACCTGGCGATCACGCTCCGTGTTTGTAGATCCTTCACAGAAAGACCGAAAGGATCAAACTCGATTGAACAGTTGTTATCAATGGTAAAGCGACGAACGGAGATCAAATTCTTAATAATGTTAGGAGCGACTAAAACATTAGAAAGAAAAAGTGACCGTTGTGGCGTGATAAAAGAGGAGGACCCAATAGAAGTAATAGGGAGCTGGGCACCATTGCCAACGATAATAGATGAAGGATTACAAGAAGAGGGAGGGTGGGAGGAGTGGAGTATACCAGCACTGTTTGCCATGTGTGAGCCGGCACCGGAGTCAACGTACCACTCGGCGGAGGAGGATGGCGGTGGTGTCAGGGTCATAGCGCTGAAATTGTTGATCAGCGATCCCTGGTCCCAAGGGCCACTCGCCATCGGCGTCCAAGGCTGCTGCGGCTGAGGAGCAGCAGCGAAGACGGACGTCGGGGTTGCACCACCGTAGGTGCTGCTGCCACCATGAGCGCCCCCATAGGCAAAGCCTGGAGGGACACCGTGATGGCCTTGTGGCGGCATGTAGTAGGGTGGTTGCGGCATCGCAGCGAACGCCATTGGTGGCTGGAACGTCGGACGCGAGCTGGAGCCGGATGAAGCGCTGGGGCCGTAGGGATGTGGCCACAGCTGAACGGTGCCTGCCCAAGGGTTGGGGATGGGGGCAAGCGGCGGAGGCACGACGCCGGAACGAGGACCACTAGAGCCACCAATCCCGGGGCCAGCGGTTTTGCCGCCACGCCCGCGACGACGGTTATTGTAGCGCTGGCCTCCACCCGTGTGACCACCAGGGGCAGCACCATGGCCACCATGAGCAGCACCATGTCCAGCATGTGGACGTTGATGTCCAGGGGCTGGTGCAGAGACGAAAGCAGGTGGCGGAGGAGCAGTGTCGGCGATGTCGTTGATATCAATTTCTTCGAGGAGCAGCAGGGTGCGTGCTTGATCGAAGGTTGGGAAAGGACGCTGCATCTTCAGATTAGACACCATATGACGGAACTTCTCATTGAGCCCACGAAGGAGCGTCAGAACAAGAGACCGGTCGCCGACGGGGTCGCCAAACTCAGCGAGGGTGCTCGCCATCGTCTCCAGACGGCGACAATAGTCGGTGACGGACAGGGCCCCCTGCTTGAACATGCGAAACTCGGCAGAGAGGAGGAGTGCCCGCGACTCACGCTGGCCGAGGAACTCGTTGTCGAGGACGGACCAGGCGACGCGAGCGTTCGGTTCGCGGAGCATGACCGTCTGCTGCAGATCGGGAGCGATGGTCCCGTAGATCCAGGTGAGGATTGTGCAATCCATTTGCACCCACGCCGACCGATCGGGATAGGCCTCGTCAAAGAGGACATGATCGGTGAGCGCGTACTTGCCGAGGATGACGAGAAACAGCTTGCGCCACCGGTCGTAGTTGTTGGCAGCACGATCCAGAACGACGGGGATGAGCACCTTGATGTTGACGACGGCGATGGCTTGAGCGTGGACGGCGGCGTGCTTGGCCTCGAGCGCATCGAGGGCAGCGGCACGGTCGGCTTCAGCCTTGGCGGCGGCCTCGCGCAAGCGGCGTTCCTCCTCGGTCGCAGTGGCAGGGGCCATGGTAGGAGGTGGCACGTAGGAGGGAGTGGCGGGAGGTGGAAGAGAGCCGGCGAGGTGGAAGCCTCAGCGACGGCAGCTGCTGGCGAGAGTCTCGGGGGCGGCGGCATTTAGGTTTTGCGGAAGCTGTGCGGTCGCAGAAACGAAAGGTCTCGCGATACCATGAAGGAGGATTAGATTTAGATAATACTCACATAACATCACTTAGTGTTAAGCAAAGAATACATATAGGCACCAGATGGAGAGCCGAGAGGGCAGGCCCATGGGCCGTAGTCTAACTCGCTAACAGTACTTAATCGTCCGCGCGCGACGCCGGCCGCATGCAGCGACACCGGGGAGCTTCTTGCCGGCCCGTTCCTCTACAACGAGAGCTTCCCGGACGCGCTGCCCGCCGTGGAGTCGATCGTGCCCGCGAACCACACCGTGTGCTCCGGCTCCTCCACGCTCTGCAAGCTCGTGTCGTGGTGGGCCACCAGCGGCGGCGCCGGCGGCGGAGGTCGTTCGGCGGCCGTGCTGATGCACCAGTCCGACTGGCTCCTCTGGCTCTTGCACGGCCGGTTCGGCGTCTCCGACTACAACAACGCGCTCAAGGTGGGCTACGATCCGGAGCTCGACGCCTACCCGAGCTGGCTGACGTCGCAGCCCTACTCGCGAATGCTGCCTTCTTCCGTCAGAGCACCGGGGGCTCCCATCGCTGCACTCAAACACGACGTGTGCTCACAGTACGGTAAACACACTGCCACACTGGGGTGTTATGTTAACGATAATTTTTCATTCTTCTAGACCCAACAATCCAATTATATATGCATTATTTCATCTTATTATGGCCTTGGCAATTGGCATGCGCAGGACTCTCCAAGAACTGTGTGGTGTGCACTGGAACCACTGACAGCATAGCGGCGTTTCTTGCAGCCCGAAGCAGTGAACCAGGAACAGCTGTGAGTAGTAGTTGTCACAATAAACACGAACCAGCGCGCACAGAGTGTTGTGTTCTTGGTTTATTTTC
The DNA here is from genome assembly GCA_009763385.1 of Coix lacryma-jobi var. lacryma-jobi. NCBI lineage: Eukaryota > Viridiplantae > Streptophyta > Magnoliopsida > Poales > Poaceae > Coix > Coix lacryma-jobi. The sequence goes on along the minus strand of CM019825.1, from coordinate 135,015,429 downwards.
CTTGATCGGATCGAAGAACTATACTGTAACTGCTGTAATCAGGTGACGTCGCTGGGGTCAACTCTGGCGATCAAGCTGGTGAGCAGAGTCCGCGTGGACGACGCGAGGTTCGGCGTGTACAGCCACCGCCTGGACGACGCGTGGCTCGTCGGCGGGGCGTCCAACACCGGGGGAGCCGTGCTCCGGCAGCTCTTCTCCGACGACCAGCTCGTGGCGCTGAGCGAGCACATCGACCCGGCCGTGCCTTCCCCGCTCGACTACTACCCGCTGCCGAGAAAGGGCGAGAGGTTCCCGGTCTCTGACCCCAACATGACGCCAAGGTTCAGTTCAGTTCATTATTATTCGTCGTTTCAGACTTCACATTTATATACCATATACATAATAGGTTCAGTTCGTTTCAGACTTTCATTCGCTCTTGTTTTTTTTTTTTTGTCTCGATCTGCAGGCTGCAGCCGCGCCCTGGGAGCGACGCGGAGTACCTGCACGGCATACTGGAATCCATCGCGCGAATTGAGGTCGAAATCAGATCAAACTCCGTTTTGGCCGTTGCTTTTGGCACATCATTAATTAGATTTGAACTGATACCAATTAAGTCATCATCGTCAGTTTGAAAAGGCGTAACTGTGTGCTAGTGTTTCTGATTTTAAGCAGGCCAAGGGGTACAATCTGCTCAAGGAGCTCGGCGCGACGGCGGTGGAGGAAGTGTTCACGGCAGGGGGAGGAGCGCAGAACGACAGGTGGACGGCCATTCGGGAGAGGGTGCTCGGCGTGCCCGTCCGGAAGGCCCAGCAGACTGAGGCCGCCTATGGAGCCGCATTGCTAGCACTCAAGGGCGCCAGCAGCTTAGCTAGCTAGTGTGTCTTATTATGCTTTGCTTGAAAAAAAAATGATTGGCAGATGTTTTAATTTCAAGAAGACTTTCTTCGTCAGGATTCAGGAGTCGATGATTCGTCCGGATCCTGAACAAGACGACGACGGCTACATCGAGCAGTCCGGGCCCAGCAACAGGCCCAGGTCCAGGAGGAGTAACACGACGGTGTTTGGGCCAAAGTGGCCAAATGCCGTGATTGAGTGAGATCGGCAAATCGGCAATGCACGTGCGTGCGCGCCTGCGTCCAGCATGTAGCCATTAGCTTCATATACTAATATAGGGAGAGGATGAGGAAGGGGACGTATGCCATGTATAATGAATGAATAAATCAAATCAATCCAATCCTAAGAACATGCTCCGTGGATGATGGAGGGGGAGAGATGTTTTGTTTCTTGTGCTAAAACTTGTTGGTTCTTGTGCTACAACTTGTTGTTTTGCACCATTATCTCTGCTTTGCGCTGATAATGTCAAGGATAATAGTTGATCTGATCGCAATCTTCTCTTTGGCGAGAATGTTGCACCTAAGCGGCTACGGATGATTCATTTGCCAAAGGTATGGCATAAAATGTCATGGCAAAGCTTATATTCAATCGGCCGCTGCCTAAGAAGCTAAGCTAAACACAGCCTCACCTTGCAGATACAATCCCAAATGACAACCTCTTTTTAATTGACTCAAACCTAAATCTAAACTATACAATCCAATCTTATCTCTAACTGGCTCAAACCTAAATCTCTAACTGGCAAGAGAGGGATTTTTTTTTTTTTTTTGAAACATGGCAAGAGCTCGGCCTTTTAATTAAGATAAGGGAATAGCAGGAGAGGGATGTGTGCTGGACTGCTGGTGCTACATTTCACGCATTCGATTTTGAACGTGTAAAGCTCATCTGCAGAACTTGCTGGAAACAAACCATAGTATTGCATAGCAAGAATACAATGCTTGTTTTCAAGGAACAACTACCTATCGACTCCATTCATGTGTATTGACTGTATTAATTTACATCAAGAAGCCTTTCTCCAATTACATGTGCTGCTGCTTCCTTGTTCAGTTACGTGAACTACAACAATCAGAAAACTAGAAAACTATGACACGCGAACACCCCTAGGAGTTTGTACATTGCGTGCGCTCATGCTCGCAGTCTTCAAGAGCCGGCGAAATTCATCTAGGCTTATCTTGCCATCTTTGTCAATGTCAGCCTCCTCCAGGAGGGGATCAATAGAACCCTTCATTCCTGTATGCTGTAGACAAGGAGCAAGAGGTCAGCCACCGACCAGCCTCATATTCGTTAATAATTCAGCTTTTCTATTACTTAATTATGTATGGAAAACATGAGATAGTGTTTGACAAATGTAGACCTAAATCCTTTTTGCAGATACTGTTCAGGGGGGACTTACTGGCTCCGACAATGGGCTCAATTACAGCGCGATAAAAACCTCAAACAAGAGTTAGTTGATGCATGTCGAGTTCTCGAGATGTCGAGTTAGTTGGATGGTTATCTTTTTATAGGATTGGTTTATTTTGATTTATGGGTGTGTTTTATGGAGTTTTTATCCAACGTGTCTATGGGGTGTGCCATCATGTGGGCAGTTTGTAATAATTGGCTTGAGTTTATCTCTTAGAGATAAATGAAGCTGGATAGACTTCTATCCTTTATCTAAAAAAAATGAGAAACATGAGATGCATCATGGATAACTGGGTCCTCGTAGTCTTGGGTAAGTATTGCAAAGAATAAGCATGTGATCAAAAGAAAAAGGAAACTAAACTCTGGCAGCTTTCTTAAGATACATACCATTCTAAGTTCATCAGATGTGATGTAGCCATCTCTGTCAACATCAAATTTATCAAATGCAGCTTGAGACAACAATTTCCACTTCTCAGTATCATGTTCCACCAACTGATGAACATGTAGTGTTGCAGCAACAAACTCTTCAAAATCAACTAGCCCATCTGTATTACTGTCAATCTGCTCAATAGTGGAATATAAGATATTCAATTTCTGTAACTCCATTTGAAACAATTAATTTTATGCAATAAGGTGCTGAAAAGGATTAAAAGTGTTCATACATTTTTTTTTCTCAAACATGCAAGAGAGCTGCATATCATTATTATTAAGGGAAAAAGGGGAACAACCCTTACAAAAACACACCAACACCACAAAAACATGCTTCATAGTGTTCATAGATTGATATGATACTTTAACTTTAACAAGCATAGCGCAAACTATTCCCAATTCTTCAAAAAATTATGAATATTTTTAATGTTTGTTTGCACTAAATATTGTTCATAGGTTTGGAAATTTGTAAGTAGTAACCATAGTAATCTAACCAAGGCGACAATGCAGTGTAGTACATAAATCAAACAAACACAAGGAGGTCCAAAGAGGGGTTAGAAACTAGGAAAAACTGCAACACCTACATACTCCCTCTGTTCCAAAATGTCTGTCGTTTTCGTTTCCCGAGAAACAACTGCCGGCAATTTTTATAAATATTAAATATCATCAATTAGTATCATCGGAAAGATAATTGTATCTAGTTTTTTAACAAATTTATTTGAAGACACAAATATTGTACGTATTCTCTACAAATCGAGTCAAAGTCATGGCACAAAAACCCAAAACGACAAACATTTTGAAACAGAGGGAGTACACATTAACAAACACCACACACTGAAAATATTACATACTTCATTCCAAACAAGCAAACCCCAAGAAAACGTGTTAACTTAAACACCAATCTGTGACATACAGGGTAAACAAGTAACATACCGCCTCGATGATCTCTAAAACACGTGGACCCTTTAATCTCCATGGAACATCCTTCGCAAGAGCCTGCACATTAGTGTTGACGCCACATCATAATAATTGATTAGTATAAGCTCAGTGACCTGGACCATAGCTCCTAAAACAGAGAGAATGTTTTTTTAACGTTAAAAAAAAGAGAGAGAATGCAATTATTTAAAAGTTTTGTCTGTTCGTGAAATCCAAAGTCACCACATCGAATTTATTTCTTTGTTCTGAGAACATGAAATACAACAGCAAAGCCTTTTGTTCTGAAAACTAAAAATATTTCTCAAATTTCTAGATACATAATGCTGGCTCTGTGTATAAAGTGGTTAAACTTGAGTACACAACATCTCTGCGGAACAGATGAAGTAACACAGAAGTCAAAAAGCATTTTGCAACACTGATTATTTAAAGCATCAACCTATAATCAGAAGAACCGTATTCTTCTTTTAGAAGAAACTTGTTTGCTAGTGATTTAATAGAGCAATGGAAAATTGAAACAATTTTGAAGGAGAAAAAAACTCATCTGTATGCCATTAGTGGTTTTAGTGATTACTGTCAATAAACAGTTTTACAATGGCCGATTTACATATTTATACAAACCATGAAGTTAAATTTAAAACTACTACACTGGTTTTCTCTTAAGAAGTTAACAAAATATGTTGAATTCCCCTGTTTTGAACTTCGTATAAGTAATCACATCATAGACAACAGTACAATGTGCCAGACATGCAAGTACGTAGGGCAAAATATTCCACAGACTACACCGTGAAAAAGAAAGACCTTGCAAAAAGTGTATATATATTGTTTAGAGTACTGGCACATGATAATAAATCTTGTAATGGGCAACAAAATTAGATATCATGGCAGCAGTGAGGCACCACAAGCATGGCTAATCTTGGGGTAAGTCTTTATGTAGTAAGTACGGAAATTGGGAATTAACTTGGTTTGTCAGAAGAAAAATCCAGGTATTCATATTAACGGTAGATCACTTGTATCCTTTCTCATGCAATAGTTATTTCTTGATCAGGTCTGTTTAGATTGAGAATAATTGCAAACAAAATTACAATTGAGAACCTCATTCTATGTATTCCAGTGTGAAATGTTAGAAAAAAACAGCTACATTAGGAAACAATGTACCAATGACATCCAACCATAGTTACCTGCTTCAGTTCCTCCAGACTAATCGTTCCGTTTTTGTCAACATCAATGGCGTTGAACTGATCACGAAGATCGGACAGCTCTTCCGAGTTTAATGTAGATGCTAATGCCTACAAAAGTTGAATTAACCATTTGAATCACTGCTAAAATCTCCCGAAGTATGCCCCGGCTTCAAAAAATTCAGGCACCTTTAACTTACCCTTAAAGCAAATTGCTTGAAACGACTGTATTTCACAAACTGTCGTATATTATGTAATACTGATATATCCAATGGTATTTCAGATGCCTTTCCTCCTTCTCTCACCCAATCATGCGCTGAAGAAAAACATAAACTAGATAGTAAGTAACTTTAAAAGACAACAATATGATACTCCCTCCATCCCTAAATAAGTGTCATCGTTGGTGTGTGTGCCACGTGTTTGACTCAATTTGTAGAAAATATGTGCAATATTTATATCTCTAAATAATTTTGTTAAAAAACTAGATGTAAAGATCTTTCCGATGATACTAATTACTTAGTATAAATATTAATATATTTTAATATATAATTGCCGGAAGCTTTTTCTCGGAAAGCGAGAACGACACTTATTTAGGGACGGAGGGAGTATACCTTAGTCTGCAAAAGCACCTTTATCTTTTTTTCCCATGAAAAGACACCTATTCCTCATAACCAATCATAGTAGGTCAGCAGCAAAACCTTTGAAAGATTGTAGTTTCCCTTGATGATGTCACCTACTATGCCCAACTTTGAGAAATGACAAAATATGTTTCTATGGAGGGCCATAACCGCCTAAACATGCATATTTTACATCCAGGCAGAAGCCAGGAGCAAAACAAAAACAACCCAATCCCCCTACCCCAAACAGGAGAGAGCTAGACAAAGAGCCATTGGCATTAGTTAACAGGATATACTGCAAACCCATCATTTTGTCTAACTATATAACCACTAAATAGAGAGGTTCCATCCCTCGTGCCCATAACTGTATGATTTCTATCGTAAGGGCTAAGGTGGCTGCTAGTAATGTAGTATTCCCCTTTAAATATGATCCATCTGACAGCTGTTCACCCATCATGTTGCAAGCTTACAGCATGGCACTCTTAATAGAGTTGTATTAGGGAAACTAATCATATTAGCAAACTTAATGGTTTCATATTTTTCAAGATGGTTCATAGTCACATACATAGTGCCTGTGCAGCAGTTAGTCTTGCACGTGGATCCTTAACTAGTAATTTTTGTACAAAATCTTTTGCACTCGAAGTAATGTTTGGCCAAGGCTTGCGGCGGAAATCTGGCTTGTTTTTTAAGACCTGCAGTGAAGAAAATAGCAAAGTCGGTACAAGATAATCAGACAAGTCATAGCTACGAGCATACACTAGCTGAGTATACAAAAATATTCATGCTTTTGTCAATGCAAAGCTGATGTTTAGGACTGCTTTCATTGTTTTCTTAGTGCATTAGGGCAAGGAGAAAAGAGATGAATGAGGGTTCTCTCCACCTAGATCAGCCATCCATGCTAGAATTTCTGGACATTAAGAGCTATCACCGATTGTTTGTTACAAACATTTATCAGATAATGCATGCTTCGATTCAAACAACTCTTGATTTTCCATGGTTGCACAGGTTTAGGAAGAGGAGCATTTAAGCTTGCTCTTGTTGTGAACACATCATGAGAACTTCTAATCCCATCCTAATTTCTATTGACATATTCCCTATACTCATCCTATAGATTTGTGTCAGTAACATCCTTGGAAGTCCATTTTTGTATTTGGCATTGCTATTACGGAATAGGAATGTTGGTGCTCACTTCAATTATAGTTGAAAATTCCCTTCTACAAAATACTACTAAAATATCTGGTTATTTTTATATACCACTGAAGGTTCCCACTATTCAGCTAAAAACCACTCCATCCGTCCAAAAAGAAGTTGACAGAGAATGCAGCAGAGAGGAGTATTTTGTGAGTGTAGCCATGAAGCGAACCCTTTGCAATCTTCTTCAGATGTAGAAAAATGGAAGAGAAAAACAAATATCTTGGTTTTTCAAGATCATGGGAACTTTTTGTGGTATTAAAATGAACTCAATCGTATCTGTCCTATTTTGCCAATCTGTCCATAATATAGAGCACATGCATTTTTTATCAAGATACAAATAACTGTTTTTGTGTTCAATATTACTATGTTGTGCCATAAACAGCACATCAAAATATAACACCATATATTTTTTATCTTTATATAAGTTAGCCTATCTAGCAACATAAACCATAAACTTTTTTTTTTAAAAAAAAACTAAACCAACCTAGGAGGAACTAGGTGGCATTTTAGAATAAGGAAATAGCCACACAAATTTGCCTGGGTGGTCAACTGAACTAGCTCAGCTTCCTTAAACCATAAACTTTTACATGGAATAGATTTTTAATTCATATTAAATTAGTAATTAGGATAGTGATATCAAGGCAATGTGTCAATATGAAGAACTAAAGGAAATAAATTAACATGGGACATGCAAAGAAAGCACTTTTACATATATATATATATGGATTACAGAATAGAGATAACTCAGGCTGTTAACCTCTTTAAATATCCCATCTTCAGTTTTGTCCCAGAAAGGTCGTCTTCCACACAGCAAAATATAGGTTATAACACCTATACTCCAAACGTCGGATTCTGGCCCTGACTTGCGTTTGAGTACTTCTGGTGCTACATAGTAGGCACTTCCGACAATGTCACGGAATTGCCTCCCTGTGAGTTCATACAACAATAATTAAGTGTAATCTATAACTAATACATATTGTGAAAGTCAAACAGGGAAAACTAAAGATCATTAAGTTAAAAGCATGTGCATACACACACCAGGTCTTATGAAGTCTGAAAGACCAAAATCTGTAGCCTTAAGGGGCGAGTCCTCCTTTGTTGATTTGAATAGGAAGTTCTATACACCAGTAAGATTATTAGCTACCCCTTTTAATAAAAAGATATTAGCAGCTACTACTGATGACAGGATTCCATCTTATACTTTCAGAGTATACCTCAGGTTTCATGTCCCGATGAACCAAACCATGCAAGTGGCACTCAGCTGCAACCTTGAGCATCTGTCGGACAACTACCGCAGCATCTTTCTCGCTATAACGGCTATCTTTCCTGTTCCGTCACAAAATATAAATTCCAGCATAAGATGCCTTCTACATAGATTAGAACACTGGCACTAGTATAGAAAGGCTGTAAACACATCATAGGAGACTGATGCCTTCTTTTCTAAAAGAAGATTGGAAGTGACTAGGATGTTCCATCTCAATACATCAATAATGCTAGATATCTATATTAAGAAACTTCTTATCATATGGGACTGTTGTCATGCTTCACGGTGCAGTGTCAATATAAGACACAGAGAGGAATCAAATGAAACCTATATGGCTATATCTAGTAAGCTCAGTATCTGGGCAATACTATCTTTATAAGAACAAATTAATGTCTCTACGTTCTAGTCCAGCCAAAAATGACCAGACCATCAGAATAACACAAACAAAAGTTCAAGAAATATTCTGGAATCAACTTGAAACAAGAAATGACACATAAAATGCACACTTCATTGAACAAAAAAGGTAAATACTTAGCTTAGTATTGCCCATACTCCGTAGAAGTTAACAGAGAAAGAACACATAATGCAATACTTGTGCCACAAATGTAAGATAAGAGCTGTCACAGACATCTAAATATTATGATATTTCTTACTTGGCTAATATCCGATCAAGTAGCTCGCCACCCTCACATAATCTGACAAAATGAACAAATCAATGGAACCAGATATTTAATTAGCTTCTGCAGTGACAAAAAGACAAGAAATCATTACAATTGCTTGCAAACAAATCTAATCTGCCCCTTTGTCCTGAATTCTCTATAGACGAGCATTCTCGTAGAATTTCTCCAAAAAGATGATGACATTCGATTTTGAATATGACGTCACAGACTCATGTCCTCAAACTCCCGACTGTCATGGGCACTATGATAACTCCTCCATATAATTTATGGAAAAGTTTCCAACAGAAGGCTAATCAAACTTCTATAGACCACTCTTAAGTCATATTTTATTGGATTTCCTACAGGAATCCGTGGTGGTTAAATATTCACATAAACCTACCTCAAACGAAACTTGAAAGATTACAGGAACAATGAGAGATTTCCCATAACTTACTCCATGACTATATAAACATAGTTGTCATCTTCAAATGCATTGTAAAAGTGTACAACATTTTCGTGCCCTTGTAATGCCTTCAATATTTTAACTTCTCGCTTTACGTCTTCAACAGCAACAGGCAGAACCATCTGCAGGGAACATACCCCATTTATGTCAAGTTAATTCTGTACACTATATTTCAAAATAGGAGTTAGTTCTGACTTTTCTTGATACTATGAACAAAGTACACAGGAACTGATGTGACAAACATGTGTCCACTAAGGCCGAGGATCATTTTTGGAAGATACAGCCTATTTTGTTACAGATAAAAGAACTATCAGTTATCTTCATTTGGACAAAAGTGGTGAAAACCGAATATGTTCCTAATACCTGTGTAATGCCAAAGCAGAGCTGCCATTGTCCATGATATGCTTATCAATAAGTTTTGTAACACTGACACAATTTGTGACATTGAGAAACCAGAACCAAACCATCAGTTGTGATCTCTGTAGCTTCCATGGCCGCTGATTAGTAGGTCTAACTTGCCCATGCCATCTAAACCAAAGATGAGGAGCTCACCTACGTGTTCTCAGGAAGGGAAAGCCTGCCCAAATTAGCAGATATATGTACAGTACCCCAAAGAAGCCAGCATGTCTTTTTTTTTCTTTTTTTAGAGCACGTCAGCGTAGATGTCTTTATTTAAGATTCGTGTTTCTGCCGATTCGCCATGTGCACTGCAGTGTCCCGAGGCAATTGGAATTTGACAACTTGTGCCAACAACTTTGCATAAGCTACCCCGCACTCGTGATAAACGAGAAGCACCACCAGCAAACCGTGCAGGCTAGCCCAGCTGGCGTGACACACAGCACAAGGAGGACTCAGAGCTCAGGCCTGGCCCACCCGTCAGCCAGCCAGCAACACGAGACGCTCCCTCCCACGGAAAGGAAATGAGAAAAAGAACAATGAAGGCTCGGTCGCCGGCGAGCGGAGCAAGTATAGCAGTACCTTATTCTTGTCGATGCGCTTGACAGCGACGCGCTCGGAGGAGGCGCGATCGACGGCGGCGAAGGTGTAGCCGAACTGGCCGTGTCCCAGCAGCTTCCCGAGCGAGTAGCGCGCCTCGAAGTCCTTGTCGTAGCCGAAGTCGGTCCGCTTCCCGCACGCGACGATCCCGCGCCCCTTCTTCGCCGCGGCGGCGTCACCCGCGGCTGCGGCGCCGGGGTCGGAGGCGGCCCGAGCGGCGGCGCAGGAGGAGCAGAGGCCCATCGTCAGCGGCTCCTCCCGGTGCCCCCGCAACCATCAATGGTGTAGGGGATTCGGGGGTCAAAGGAGGAGGAGACTTTTGTACTGGCTCGTTTTTTGGGGAGACTCGACGCGCCTCACCCCCCCCCCCCCCCCCCCACCCCCTCTCTCTCTCTCTCTCTCTCTTCTTCACTGGTGCGGTGGCGATGTTGTCGCCTCCTCCCCGGCTCCGCCCGCCTGCTTTCACGAGTATAATGAAAGAAAATGGCGGTGGTGGCTCCGCGACTTGGCCCGCGTCGACGCCTTGGCTGCCCGTCAGGATGACGCTGTGGGGACAGGGAGGTAGCGGGCCCGCGTGTCGGTAGGTGGGCTGGTCGAGGGGCGGGTGAGGTGGGCTGGGTGGGGGAGGGTGCGCGGTGACGTGGCGGGGAAATGGGGAGGAAACGCGATTTGGTGCGCGGGTGTTGGTGGTGACCTGGTACCCTGTTGGAGTCCCCGGTCGGGTCCGGCCACGCGGACAGTGTTTTTTTTTCAATTTTTTAAGATTGTTTAATTTCAGAGTAACACGCGGTTTTTGTTCCCTAAACTTCTATATCTATTATATCTCTAATAATAAAGACGTAAAATTTCTACCTCTAAATTTTTTTTATCCAACTTTGATCTCTATCGGTCGGCATTAGCATCTACAGTGGACGGTGGTTGATGTTGTTTCAGCCATGGACCCACGAGCCCCGAGCCCAAATCCCAATCGGATGCCGCAAGCAGGCTTGGAACGGAACTGGACGGAACTCAGTATCAATGTCCTCATCTGACCCGCTCCCGATCTGGCTTGCCTTCTCTTTCTCTCTCCTGATCTGAGCCGCCTCGCTCCTCCGCCTTCCTCACGCAGCTTGCCGATTCCGCCTCGCCCCTCTCCCTGCCCCACGCAGCGTCGGATCCGAGTTCACATCGCCCCTCCGCCATCTCCCCTCAGCCAGTGGCAGACCACAGCTGGCGGCGCCGTCCTCGCCGCTCCGAGCTGCTTCGATTCTGGTTCGTTCTTGGCTACATGTTGGATTGGATCCAGCGTCACTCCCAAAAAGTTCCTCTGTACAATGCCCGTTCTCGCAATGTCGCCCTTCATCGTGGCCTTGGCACCCTCCCAACGCGATGGGTGGCGGCGAATGTTTGGATACCCGTATGCGTACGTACCCATATGTTTAGATGCCCGACACGTGGCGATTCTCTCTGTCCTGCACGAATCTCCGCGTGTGTATGGGCTAAAAAAAAGGAGCATGAATCTCCGGGCTGCATCAACGGCTCTGCTGAGTGTGGGTAGGTACCCATATAGGTAAAAAAACCGCGTTCGTGGCGGAGCTGCTTCGATTCTGGCTCGTTCTTCGCTACGTGTTGGATTGGATCCAGCGTCACTCCCAAAAAGTTCCTCTATACAATGCCCGTTCTCGCAATGTCGCCCTTCGCCGTGGCCTTGGCACCCTCCCAACGCGATTGGTGGCGACGAATGTTTGGATACCCATATGTGTACGTACCCATATGTTTAGATGCCTGACACGTGGTGATTCTCTCTGTCCTGCACAAATCTCCACGTGTGTATGGGCTAAAAAAAGAAGCACAAATCTCTGGGCTGCATTAACGGCTCTGCTGAGTGTGGGTAGGTACCCTTATGGGTAAAAAACGCGTTCGATTGGTGGCCTCACTGTCTCCCTCCGCGCGGGCGCAACCCTTGACGATGCGCTCGGTGGCGTTTGGTGTTGTCCTCCTCTTCCCTTCCACCATCGCGCCCATCCGACTCGGCCACTTGGCAGCCGGCGGCCGGGGTCGTGGGTGGCGCTGCTGCTTGCCGAACCGCTCACGTGAACCTCATACGTCTCAGCCTCGCGGTGTCCGGACATTGCTGTGCGTGGGTAGAGGCTGAGGAGAGAGCAGCGAGAAAGGCACAGAAAAAATCGGAGGAGGCTGAGAGGACAGTCAAGATCCCACAGAGAAGACAGAGAGTTCGATGTTCTGAATTAGCTGAATTAGATGTTCTTCATCTTGGATCTGTCATGTTCTGCTTGTGGAGCTAGATGAGACATGGAACTCTTAGAATAATACTTGTTGGTTAGCTATATAGTTTGGGGTTGATTCTTTGTTAGCATATCTCTTGGATCTGTTTTAATGTTGTTGTCAACCAGAATGAGTAGAAGCGCCCTGATTGTATGAGTCGAACAAAATTCAAGTTTCATGGCTATACTTTTGTGAAGGCATCAGCAGGAATCCAAATTCCCAAGGTGTCTCACGACAATGACTATATGGTCGTGGAGGATTCAGTGTCCACAAACACCAGCAAGTTCATCAGTACTATATAATCTGGCAATCAAGAAAAAGAATCCAATAAACAAACAGGTCATTGCACCATAACCTATTTATTCTTTCTTACTTTCTTTCGGTGTGTTAAAAAATCGATGCTATTTGTTACAGTCTGTCGGTGAATAAGTGAGCGAGCATAGCTTGCTGACTTTAGTTTGATGCTTTGCCTGTAAGTTGTGTGATATTTCATATAGTCACCTTAATTTATTCAGAATTCAGATTGCATTTTTTTTGTTATAAGAGAAGATGAAGTTAATTTTTGTTCTCGTTGGTCTGTTACTCTATTTGTGACTTCTAGCTGTCAGCGGTTGGTGATTTTAGGCCCTGTTTGGTTGGGCTTTTGGCTTTGGCTTTTGGCCCCAAAAGCCAAAAGCCCAACCAAAGGGGATGCTGTTGGAGGTGACTTTTGCAGAAGCTGGAGCTTTTCCGTAGTACATTTTTGAAAGCTGCTTTGACCATGCTTTTGGCTTTTGGCTTTCAGCTTTTCAAAATAGGTGAAACAAAAAATGTTTTCATAATTATTTAAAAAAACAAAACTAGAAGATATATTTTATACTTGTTTAACCAAACAACTTTCAGCTTTTCCACAGCTCATAGCTCACAGCCACAACAACTTTTTCTCACAGCCACAGCTCAACCAAACAGGGCCTTAGGTTGCTTCATACAGTTCACTCACATTACCATGGACAGAAAAGTAAATATGACAGTAACACAATAGATCATTCAAACTCAGGAATTACTATAATCCAACCAAAAGAAAAAACAACAAAATAATAAAAAAACAAAATTGATAACAGTTGTAACCCCATCTGAGGATGTTGATTTGTGCTACTTTGTGTTTGGTGTCGCAATGGCAGTACTGCTCTTCTTCCCCTTCACCGGCATCCTGGGTTCCAAACTACTCTAGACCCTTGTCATGTACGGTCATACGTATACGAGGAGACGACGTGCACGCGACGTCTGACAGGCCGCAGAGCGGGCCACGCAGGACGCGCTGATCGTGCGGGGCGACAGCCAGGCCGCGCACGGTGGCTGAAGCAGTTGGAAAGTTAGATTAGTTTCTATTTTTCAGTTCTCCAATTCTAGTAGTATTCGGTAGGGACTATTGGCCCTATATATTGTAACCGTACGTTGGTTTAAAAGACAAGCAAGATCATTAACCTTATTCTATCTCTCTCTCAACTCTCAAGCCCGAGCCGCTGTGAGGGGCATAACCTCCGCGATTGGAAGACACGGCACGAGACTACGAACTCCGTAGTCGAGGGCCAGCTACCCTGGATCACCAGGCCCTTGACAACCTGGTATCGCGATCCAATCGATCCTCCTCTTCCTCCACCGCACACACCTCACCCACCATGGCCGAGCCCACCCTCGCTGAAGTCATGGAGATGCTCAAGACCATGACCACGAAGATGAACGCCGTGGAGTCCGACATGGCTGCCATGAAGGACAAGTCCGAGTCGTCCTCCGGCGGGGGCGACGACCGCCGCCACTACGACGAGCGCGGTCAGGACTTCCACCCCAAGCACAAGAAGTGGGATTTTCCCCGCTACGATGGCACGACCGATCCGATGCTCTTCGTCAACAAATGCGAAGCCTACTTCCGCCAGTACCGCACCACCGTGGACGAGCGCGTGCCCATGGCGTCGTACCATCTGGATGACGTGGCGCAATTGTGGTTCTCCCAGCTGCAAACCGACGAGGGCACGCCGAACTGGAGCCACTTCAAGGATCTCCTCAACCTCCGGTTCGGGCCCCCTCTCCGATCCGCGCCCATGTTCGAGCTCTCCGAGTGCCGGCGCACGGGCACCGTGGAGGAATACTCCAACCGCTTCCAGGCTCTCCTTCCTCGCGCAGGCCAGCTCGAGGAGACGCAACGCGTCCAGCTCTACACCGGGGGCCTCCTCCCACCGCTTAGCCACGCCGTCCGACTCCACGACCCGAAAAATCTCGCCGAAGCCATGAGCCTCGCCCGCCAAGTGGAGCTGATGGAGAGCGAATGGCCGGCGCCACAACCACCACGGGCGGCTCCGCGCGGCCTGCCCCCACCTGCGGCCAGGCCGGCTCTACCGGCGCCGCCGCCTATCCTGGCGCTCCCGGCCCCTCCCGCGGCTGCACAGCAGGGCCGCGCTGAGGGCGGCCAACGACGCCTCACTCCCGATGAGATGGCGGAACGGCGCCACCAAGGTTTGTGCTTCAATTGTAATGAGAAGTACTCACGTGGTCATAATAGGTTATGTCGCCGCCTCTTCTTCCTGGACGGGGTGGAGATCGACGACCCCGACGGCGACGCGGCTGCTGCGGCAGACGACGGGGCGAAGGAGGCCCCCGTCTTCTCCCTTCATGCTGTGGCGGGCATGGCCGTGGGTGCCCCCATCCTGCTGCGGGTCACCCTGGGCGCCACGACGCTCATCGCCCTGGTGGACACGGGGTCCACGCACAACTTTATCGGAGAGGCGGCTGCGCACCGCACTGGGCTCGCCGTCACACCCCGCCCGCGGCTCACTACCACGGTCGCTAATGGCGAGAAGGTGGCGTGCCCTGGCGTCCTTCGGCAGGCGGTTATCTCCATCGAGGGCGTGACGTTCGACGTCGACCTTTATGTCATGCCCCTCGCCGGCTACGACATGGTGCTGGGCACCCAGTGGATGGCCGCCCTAGGGCGCATCGCCTGGGACGTCACCTCCCACACCCTGTCCTTCCACCACGACGGGCGCCCTGTCTGTTGGTCCGGTGTGGTATGCCCGGTGGCGCCCGTAGTACACGCCGCGACCACCGGCGAGTCCCTGTTGGAGGGCCTGCTGGACTCGTTCGGGGATGTCTTCGCTGCCCCAACGGGTCTGCCTCCACCGCGCGACCGTGACCACCCGATCGTTCTCAAGCCCGGCGCGACACCGGTGGCGGTCCGCCCGTACCGTTACCCGGCGGCCCACAAGGATGAACTGGAGCGCCAATGTGCGGCCATGATCGAGCAAGGGATCGTTCGCCGCAGCACGTCGGCGTTCTCATCGCCGGTCCTCCTCGTGGCAAAACCAGATGGCTCATGGAGGTTCTGCGTCGATTATCGCGCGTTGAACGCGCTCACCATCAAGGATGCTTTCCCGATACCCGTGGTGGAGGAGCTCCTGGATGAGCTTCACGGCGCCAAGTTCTTCACCAAGCTTGATCTGCGTTCGGGCTATCACCAAGTACGCATGAAGCCGGAGGACATCCACAAGATCGCGTTTCGCACGCACGACGACCTGTATGAGTTCTTGGTGATGCCATTCGGCCTGTGCAATGCGCCCGCAACGTTCCAGTCCCTGATGAACGACGTCCTGCGACCGTTCCTTCGTCGGTTTGTGCTCGTTTTCTTTGATGACATACTAATCTACAGTGCATCGTGGGCGGATCACCTTCGACATCTTCGCGCGGTCTTGACCGAATCGCCGCCAGCACCTCTTCGTCAAGCGATCCAAGTGCGCCTTTGGAGTCACGTCGGTCTCCTACCTCGGCCACATCATCAAGGAGACCGGCGTGGCCATGGACCCGGACAAGGTGAAGGCCATCCACGACTGGCCGGTGCCCAAGTCGGCCCGCGCGGTCCGCGGCTTCCTCGGCCTGGCAGGCTACTACCGGTGTTTCGTCCTCAACTACGGCGCCATCGCGGCTCCTCTGACGGCGCTGTTGAAGAAAGACGGCTTCTCCTGGTCAGGAGAGGCAGCTGCGGCATTCGAGACACTGAAGGAGGCAGTGACGTCAGCACTGGTCCTCGCCCTTCCGGACTTCAGCAAGCCGTTCGTCGTCGAGTGTGATGCTTCGACACACGGGTTCGGCGTCGTGCTCCTGCAAGAGAAACACCCGATCGCGTTCTTCAGCAGGCCGATCGCGCCGCGCCACCGCTCGCTCGCCGCATATGAGTGGGAGTTGATCGGGCTCGTCCACGCCGTCCGCCATTGGCGCCCGTACCTGTGGGGCCGCCACTTCACCGTGCGTACTGATCACTACAGTCTCAAATTCTTGTTGGACCAGCGACTCGCCACAATCCCTCAACATCATTGGGTGGGGAAGCTTCTCGGTTTCGACTTTGAGGTGGAATATAAGCCGGGCGCCCAGAACGTGGTCGCTGATGCCCTGTCTCGCCGCGACACGGCGGACAGCATGGGAGCGGTGCTCGCCCTGTCGGCGCCGAAATTCGACTTCATCGACAGGCTACGTCAAGCACAGGCTGTGGACCCGGCGCTTGTGGCTCTCCGAGAGGAGATTCTTGCTGGCACCCGCACCGCGCCGTGGGCTATCCGCGACGGCCTGGTGACCTACGCGGGGCGACTCTACATCGCGCCGTCGTCCCCGCTACTCCTGGAGATTGTGGCTGCCATCCATGAGGACGGCCATGAGGGCGTCCAGCGCACGCTGCACCGGCTCCGGCGTGACTTTCACTTCCCGGGGATGCGTCAGCATGTCCAAGACTTCATCCGCGCGTGCGGCACGTGCCAGCGGCTCAAGTCAGAGCACCTGCACCCGGCGGGGCTGCTCTTGCCGCTCCCGGTGCCGTCATCAGTATGGTCCGACGTGGGACTGGACTTCATCGAAGCCCTTCCGAAAGTTCACGGGAAGTCCGTCATCCTCACCGTGGTGGACAGGTTCAGCAAGTACTGTCACTTTATACCTCTTGCTCACCCATACACTGCAGAATCCGTCGCCAATGCGTTCTTCGCCGACATCGTTCGCCTCCACGGGATGCCGCAATCTATGGTGTCTGATCGCGACCCCGTCTTCACATCGACGTTCTGGCGCGAGCTCATGCGGCTCATGGGTTCCAAGCTATACATGACCTCGGCGTTCCACCCGCAAGCAGATGGCCAAACTGAGGCCGCGAACAAGGTGATCACCATGTACCTGCGCTGCTTCACCGGCGACCGTCCCCGCCAATGGCTCAGGTGGCTTCCCTGGGCGGAGTTCATCTACAACTCGGCGTACCAGACGTCCCTCCGCGACACTCCTTTCCGCATCGTCTACGGCCGGGATCCGCCGACCCTCCGCTCCTATGAGGCCGGGGAGACGCGTGTGGCGGCCGTCGCCAAGACTATGGCCGAGCGTGAGGAGTTTTTGCAGGACATCCGTTTCCGCCTGGAGCAGGCGCAGGCCATTCAGAAGCGTCACTACGACAAGCATCATCGGGAGGTGTCCTACGCTGTGGGAGATTGGGTGTTGCTGCGCCTACGACACCGTCCTATCGCGTCGCTGGACTCGTCAGTGGGCAAGCTGAAGCCCCGATTCTTCGGCCCCTATCAGGTGATCGAGGTGATCAACGCAGTCGCCGTTCGGGTGGCCCTTCCGCCCCGAGCTCGCCTTCATGACGTCTTCCACGTCGGGCTCTTGAAGAAGTGGCAGGGCGCGCCTCCGACCACTCCACCGCCTCTCCCCGTCGTCGACAACGGCGCCACGGTGCCAGAACCGGAACGTGTGGAGCGCTCCCGTCTCGCAAGAGGGGTGCGCCAGGTCCTCGTGCGCTGGAAGGGGGAGCCGCTGTCATCATCATCTTGGGAAGACTGAGATACTTTCCACGAACGTTTTCCGGCGTTCCAGCTCGAGGACGAGCTGGTCCAGAAGGAGGGGAGAGATGTCATGTACGGTCGTACGTATACGAGGAGACGACGTGCACGCGACGTCCGACAGGCCGCAGAGCGGGCCACGCAGGACGCGCTGATCGTGCGGGGCGACAGCCAGGCCGCGCACGGTGGCTGAAGCAGTTGGAAAGTTAGATTAGTTTCTATTTTTCAGTTCTCCAATTCTAGTAGTATTCGGTAGGGACTATTGGCCCTATATATTGTAACCGTACGTTGGTTTAAAAGACAAGCAAGATCATTAACCTTATTCTATCTCTCTCTCAACTCTCAAGCCCGAGCCGCTGTGAGGGGCATAACCTCCACGATCGGAAGACACGGCACGAGACTACGAACTCCGTAGTCGAGGGCCAGCTACCCTAGATCACCAGGCCCTTGACAACCCTCCTGACATTAGCAGTCATGCCACTGCCAAACCAGAACGTGATCCAATTGAAAATTTTTGTCGTCGCTGCTGACAAACCAAAACGTGATCCATTTGAAAAAGCTTGCCATCGCCAACCAGAGCAGTGGACTTGTTGCACCTTCTGATGCAACGGACAACAAGAATGTAAACCTTGCAGGTATATTTGATAAGGGTAAAGGGAAATAAAAAACATTGTGTACCTATATAAACAGTAGTGTTCAGTTGCATCAGATAGTAACTTTACTAGGCAAATATCAGAATTATACTATAAGCTGGACCAATTTAACGAAACCGTAGGATTTTTATTCACCTTTCATATTTAAAATAGAAGCCTTCGCCGTAGCAACGCACGGACATTTGTGCTAGTATTTCTAAAAAAACCTTATTTCTTCATAAATTTGGTTTGAGTTCTTATTTTTAGTCCTAGTGTTAATAATTACATACTTGACTCTATAAACTTGTCATGTTTATTCTGACCTCGACAGTTACAAATCGCACAATCATCTTATTGTACCATCCTGATCCAACAACATCCCTTGACTAGGCCTGTTCAACGGTGGTTTATATGGTTCTAGGACCCAAACCAAGCTAACACATAGAACAATGGGTTATGTGTGTTGTTCTTCTGGTTTGCCGATTTCACCGAGTCATAGGCATACGATAGCGGCGAGCGATGAGAACGTGAAGAGTGAGGAGCTATGGCCTGAGATGGAGGAGAAGACCACGCGGACAAGCAACTACACGTCCTAGCAAGAAACCTAAGTGATGGCGCGACGATGATGAAGCTACAACTTTGCATCGGTCCCTTTATAAAGGCCTCCAACGACATTGACGCCACCGCCGTTACCGTCGATGAGGATGTGGAGGTGGAGAAGCTATGGTGCGTGATGGAGAAGAAGGTTGCAGTGGATGCATTGCTGGAGGAGCAGAAAATGAGCGCTCATATTTATGTCCCATCCCACCAACTTTCGTCCCAACACCCATCCTTTTCGTTGTTTTTTCCGAGAATACGAAAACGGGCGGGTCAAATGTAGAAAACAGGACAGATCTGATTCCACCCTTAGGTGCACAAGGAGGTTGTGCTGCCATCGATCCTATCATCACGAGCGATAATGATGTTGTCATGCTACCGCAGTGGTCGCCGGTGAGAAGGGCATGAGGTAGGGAGTTTCGACACATGATGAAGGAGAAGGCATTGTGGACGTGTTGTGGGAGAAACGTGTGCATCATGGGAGCAAGCGTGCACATGGACATGGGGAGGCCATGGCAACAGAGCATGTACCGAAGGAGGCCGACCACACGCGTTAGGCGAGCTCGCAGATAAAACATAGGGTCTGTTTGGCAGAGATTCGTATTCACTAGTAGGTTGGCTTCACCAAAATACTTCTCAAACTGTCTAGATCCCACCAGATTCATATTCACCAAAATAGTGGATCTGAAAGCTGGATTCACCATTTTGGTGGATGTCCTCAAAAGGTGCTCTATCAAACCAAGTTTGGTGAATCTGAGAGAAATTACTCACCACTGACACTCGTTACACACCTCATTCTACATACTACTTTGTCTCTTTTCTTCTTCTTCCCTGAGTGTTTCTTCCTCCTCCTCCTCCTCCTCAACTCGTTCTGTGGAAGAGGATGACTATGCTCACATGTTGACAACTGACGAGCCCCTCCATGGCCGCGACCCCATGATGATGAGCCCTACTGTGACCGCGCGAGCCTCCGCGGTCGTCGTCATCCCCAATGAGCCCCTGGCCCTAGGATGCCATAGGAGGCCTAGGTTGCCCCCCCCGCCGGGACAGACCACCATATGAGCCCCAGGTCGGTCGCACCCTCATGCTGATGAGCCCCTCCATGGTCGTACCTTCATGCCAGAGAGCGCCTCCATGACCATGCGCCATCCCCACCATGCTCCTTGATTTGTGGCCGTCACGCCCCCATGTCAGGACAGTTCGTCGCGGGTGCCCTAAGCCGGTGAGCCCCTCTGATGAGAACATCCTCCATTATTACTCGCTAGCAAAGACGCAACAAAGATGTACCAAGTGGCCCAGTTGTAGTCGGGCGGTGACCGTGTTAGCCTCTGAATAATCCCACCTTACTTAGCTTGGGAGGAGGAAGCCACCTTAAAATGGAGAGCCACCCTTCCCTATCAGACTAGTCTTCTAGGGAGATTGAGCCTTTCTTCAAGTGGGTGTACATAAGAACTATTGGGGTCCGGGCAACCTTAATTTGTTAAGCCTCGACCAATCCCACCTGGGTTGGATGCATCATTTGGTATCAGAGCTGAGCCCTTATTAAGAAGAGGAGAATGATAAGGACATCCTCCATTATTACCCGCTGGCAAAGACGCAACAAAGATGGGCCAAGTGGCCCAGTTGTAGTCGGACGACGATCGTGTGAGCCTTTGAATAATCTCACCTTGCTTAGCTTGAGAGGCGGAAGCCACCCTAAAATAGAGAGCCACCCTTCCGCTATCAGACTAGTCTTTTAGGGAGATTGGACCTTTTCCCGAGTGAGTGTACATAAGAAGTTAAGAACTGTTGGGGTCCGAGCAACCTTAATTTGTTGGGCCTTGGCCAACCCCACCTGGGATGGATGCATCACCCTCCGCGACCATGCCCTCCCCAACTGGCCAGCACCGCCTCGTCCGCCCTGGCTGTGTAGCCCACCCCTAGCCACGCCGCCCTATGCGCGTCACGACTGGTCGCCCGCATTGCCCTGTCCACGCCTGTGGCAGCCCATCCTGCTCCACTTCCGGTCGCCCGCTCCCACCCTGGCTGGCCATGCCGCGCCCGTCCTAGCCGACCAAAGCTCCACCCTTCGGTGCCATGGGATTCACCGTGGTTTTTTTTCTTCGCTCTATTTTATGGGAGGAGAAAGAAATGACTAGAGACACTTACGCATGGGTCGTATCCCAAGGGAGAATTAGACAGTTCCAACCAAACTACCCCGCATGGGGCCTATCCCAAGGGAAAACTAGGTAGTTCCAGGCCTATCCCAAGGGAAAATTAGGTAGTTTCAACCTATCCTTGGATGAATCTGGAGCGGATGTGTTTGCCAAATGGTTGTGTTGTGGATCTCAGATCCATAGTAAATCTGATCTACGGTGAATCTCAGATCTAGATTCACTATTTGTAGTGGTGAATCTCTGCCAAACAAGCTCGTTGTTGCGATAATTTTGCCAGTTTCTACGAAACCAAATGTAACTCATACAAAGCCACAGTTATGTTTTAGGTTGGGTGGTTTCACGAGGCGACAAGTTTGGAACCAACCCGGTGAATGGCCCACCTTGCACCGCAGTCTCATCGCCGCACGTGTCACCATGCACATGCCTCACCTAATGCAACTACTCTACATAACACTACGTTCACTCTATCACCCCATGTCGATGACATTGTGAGGTGGAGCAGGACTGAGTCGAGCATGAACAGGAAATGACACCATGATGAGTACTCAGAGGACCTAGCATGGCAGTGTGTGTGGGCGGGTGAGCGAGCACATGCAATGTGACGAACGAGGACGACATGATGCGGAAGTTTGAAGGGATAGAGTGGATCGAGATGGTACAATAATATAAGTAGAGATCCGAGTGTGCAATTTATAAGTATCAGGACGTAGATGAGAACCCTGGATAAATTTAGGGAGCCATATGTATAATTTACATGTACCAAGACACGAACAAGAACCCCGTATATGTTTGGGGAGCTAAATGCACAATTTAGACCTCTAGTGCAATTCAAAAATCAATTTAGAGTTAGTAGATCTAACCGAAACCCACATAAGTAGAGATGAAAATGGTATGGATATTTTTCGACCATAATCGAGATCGAATCCGTTTAGAGGGGTTCAATTCGTTTATATCCAAGTCTAAATATTCAACATCTGACACCATATCTCTATCCGAATAATCAAATCGCGTATCCTATTCGACGTAGGTGATAATATCTTTATTCGAATCTGAATCCGGGTAGAAATACAAAACAAATATAATATTGGTGATATTCGTTCGTATTCGGTCCGTTTTCATCTGTAGGCATAAGGTATCCGGTGCATTTACCTCTTTTTGTATTTTGGTACACGAATTTCTCTGTTTCCTCATGGAGGTTTATGTGCATTACATGAATTTTTCCTTCGTTTGATTTTGTCCTTCCAAGCTTTTGTAGGATAGCACGATAGAAGCTAATTTGTTCAAGCATATAGTATGTTTCTTCCAATTGAAAAAATATTCCTTACAACATTTTTTGGGAGCAAAAAAAAAATATTTTTCATATGTTGTACATCTCTAAATTATAAGTCATTCTAAGAATTTTGTGGAGTCAAAATAACTTAAGTTTGATCACAATTAATTTGACCATAATTATAAAGAGAAATATAAATAGTTATTGTATTAAATAGGTACATTATAAAAATATAATTAATAAAAAATCTAATGATATTTAGTTGTATCATAAATGTTACTATGTTATATATAAATTTAGTTATTTTTTTTAAAAAATAACTCTTCAAGATTTTTGAATGACGGGAAGAGAGTACCATGTACGTATTCCACTGATATTTTAACTAGTGCGGAAATAGAAAGATTAGAAACTTCTCAGTGCAACGAAGCCCAGTTTGCGCCACTTACTCTTTGTTTAGGTGGAAAACCGACAAATGTCTCCAGCCACGTGCTAAAGGACTAAAGGAGGCTGCGGGCAGCGGATGTCAGATCTGAGGTTTAAAAATGAATGTGCTATTTGGTTTGTGAACCACCTCATTTTAGATATTTTTTTCATAAAGGAATTTTTAATTAACCTCAGTCAAACACCTCAATGAGATATAAGAGCAGTCACAATGTTAGAAACTACGTGTGGTTTCTAATGTATTTAATTTACTGTTGACACTCAAAAGTGTCATAGGTAAAGATGAATTTAGAAGAGGCATTCGACCTAAAATATTAGAGTCGAATTTGTCTTCTTTTACTTAATGTTTAACGGATCGGATGAGCCTAGTCGTTTTGGGTTTCCGATCACTTATGATATGTCCGACCAGATGGCCCTGGTCAGAAGCCTTATGAAAATTGAGTCCGGTGTTAATATGCGAATCCTTCTCTTGTAAGGATGCTTTGAGGCTGATAAAGCCCATTAAGCCGATCTGTTCGATCTGAAGATTGACAAGATCAGGGTTACTTTGTTGTGACCGGATCGAATTCTATATTTTGATAGAGCCTGGATAGGAAACTTGGAGATTGAACATAGAGATGTTTCCTATTGGGATAAGACCAACCCCCTCCATATATATATATATGAGAGGATCATGGCCGACTGTGACATCCAACACCAATCGATCAAAACCAATCTACTATCCTCTTTACCCTTTTTTCCCCTCTATCTTGATGTTCGGCGCATCTCCCGGCGAGATTCGACGGCGTTCTAGGCGGCCTTGCTGGTCCTAAAACAACCTCTACGTGCTCTCCCCGACGGGTCTTCCTGGGAGGAGTCTAGAGTTATCAACACAGGAACCCAAAACCCTAGATCGATCAAAACCGGTCTTTAGATCGGTTTTCGTCGGTTTAGCCAGGGTCCCTGCTGTCTCAGGTTGAACCGCAACCTCTCCGGGCATTCTAGCCCTGCTGGTGTGTGATTCAGATAACTTCCGATGTCAACACACTTTTTGGCGACTCCGCTGGGGAAGATTAAAATCTCATCTACTACCAACATGGGCGGCAAAGACGGTGCTACCGATAAGGACAACATCGTCCGTCCCACGGGCATTGACGAGCTCCCAGACGAGTTGAAGCAACAGGCGCAGGCCAAGCTCGACGCCGTATTGAAGGCTTTCCTAGAAAGCTGCTCGAAGGATCGGCGCGACAGGATCACTCAGGACAAGGAGCCGGACTTCAGCGAGATCGTCCCTACCACGACAAATACAAACGCGGAAGACGCTTCTGACAAGGTAAAAGATAAGGTACCTGAAGATCCTTACCCTACCCATGCTGATTATTCCGTAATGCTGGTTGATTCTTCGAAAACTCTTACCAATACAATCCAGCATTCATTTAAATTGCTTAGCGACCGCATGGATAAGATAGAAGGCAAAACTGTCGAACCCGAAGTCCCAACTGGGCAACCCCAGTTCGGCATGCCTTTTAATTCTTTTAGAGGACAGACTTCACACGTTAATTTCGGACAAGTAGGGTCTATTGAGACCAGGGGTGGTGAAGCCGGTACCTCGACAACTACCAACCACGTTCATCATGGCACTGGTCGGACTATGCAGACCGACCAGGGTACCTCGACAAACAGGACTTCGGGAGGACAGGGAACAGTGTTACCTAATCCGCCAAAGTCACCAAGCCACAATCTCGTGCATGGTGGCACCAGCGACCTCGCCAACACCGATTTTGGACGAGCCATAAATCGGTTTAAGGAAGAAATAACTAGGTCGCTTGAGACTAGTTTAGGAGTCCAATTCAAGCCTACCAGGACCACTTATTCTAAACCATACCCTTCATATTTCGATTTTATGAAAGCACCTGACGGTTGGAGGGTACCAGATTTTTATAAGTTTAGTGGTGACGGTAGTAAAACGACTATGGAACACGTCAGCATGTTCCTCGCTCAAATGGGCGAAGCTAGTACTTTAGATTTTATGAACATACGATATTTTCCTTTGTCTCTTACTGGTACAGCTTTCGCCTGGTTTACGTCACTGCCAGAGTGCACCGTAGGTTCTTGGGCCGAATTAGAAGAAAAGTTTCATAATCACTTTTATGATGGAGTCCAAGAAACTAGGTTATCACATCTTACATCGGTTCGACAAGGACGTAGTGAGTCTGTAGTCGATTTCTTTAAATATTTTAAAGAAATTAAAAACCGATGTTTCCATTTGAGGATCTCCGACAGAGATCTAACAGATCTATGTCTAGCTGGCCTACGTCGAGAGATCAAAGACAAACTTGAGCATCATGATTTCTTTAACGTAAATCAACTGTTGCAAAAGGCCATTTCGATAGAATCGTGCTTCAAAGAACCCTATGATCCTCATAAGACTCATCGGTCAGGCGTGCATATTGCCGAGATAAATTCTGATAGTTCCGACGATGAGTCTAAAGATTGCTACGCTGCCGAAGTTTTATGGCCAGCGCAAAATAAACTGGTCACTTGTCCTTCCCTTAAACCGATTCAGAAGAATCGGGGTGAGGAGATGAAATTTACGTTTGATTTCTCTAAATGTGACCGAATATTTGATGAACTACTTAAATTCGGTTATCTTAAAATTAATTATACTTTGCCATCACCCGATGAATTAAAAAGGAGAGCTTACTGCAAATTCCATAATTCTTTTTCTCATGCCACTAATGATTGCAATGTTTTCCATCGGCAGGTCCAATCGGCCCTCAATGAAGGACGATTGAGTCTAACTGAGATGCAGATCAGTACTACTCCTTTCCCAGTACACATGGTGGAAGCAGGGGATCCTGCTATAATGATTCGTCCAGAGCAAGCCGATACGACCAAGGGAAAGAATGTGGTCATCGGCGAACCACGAGGAACACCGAATACCGAGAGCGATTCGGGGCGCAAGGTGGTGCTCGAGAAGGGTGACGATGGCAAAAGTAAAATCACAATCATTGCAGGGTCAACACGACACCTGCATAGACAAAGGTATTTTGAGACCAGGGTAGCACAACAAAGGCCGACCAGGTCGGGTCCTCGAGCCGACCAGTCTGGTTCATCTTCAAAGCAGCCGGAACAAAAGGCCGACCAGGTAAGGTCGGTCTCTGCCAGTTCTAGTAGGATCAATAAACCGACTGATACAGTCGGTGTAACCGTATCTAAAGACTCTACCCCTTCTGAAGTACGCGTCATCCACACTTTTGTCCCGCAGAAACCTGAAGTTGGCACTTGGAAGACTAATGCAGACAAAAATAAGGAAAAGGTCGCTAGAGAACCATGTGCTTTTGACAAGCTCATGGCCAAATACAAGCAACAGAAGGCCGATTCTCAGAATCGGCCCTTAAAAAGAGAGATTCTACTCCTCCAAAGCGTGAGGATGAGAAATCCAAACAGATGGTGGTGTCTCAGGCGACGTATCCGGCACCAAAGGCTGGCCCGTGTTACCATTAGTGGGCCCCTCCTATTTCGCCACCACCACAATGGGGTCCTCAAGGGGTGTGGGTGCCCTACCCTATGCCGACACATATGTATTATCGGCCAGGATGGGGAATGCCCACTAATCAGCCTGCAAGAGTCTCAGTATTTGATCGCTTGGGTGATCAGCTGAGTTCTAGCCAGAATCGGCCAGTCGCGCCAAAAACTTTAATATCTCAGGAGATCAGGAAGACGCAGGCGCGCCGGGTCTATGTACCTAAGAAGGTGCAAAGTGTTCCTATTGCCTCTCCGACCTGACCCGACCCAGTCCCTACTATTACAATCGGGTCTATGGAAGTCCCTCTTGCCAATGAACCTGAGCCGATGGTGGTTGAGGAGCCAACAATAGAAGAGGCCCCAGAGGCTCAAGATACTCCGGCTGAGGCAGAAAAGCCTGTCGAGCGTGACCCCAAGTACATGCAGCCCAGATGGTGTCCTCCCGGTTTGACTAAAACTCAGCGAAGAAAGTTGCAGAGGGCCCGCTGCAACAAACAGAGGAAAGAACGGCTCGACAAAATGAGGGAAGATGTATTTAATTCAACACATCCTATTTTCCCTCAGGGCAAACGAGGAGGTGAAGAGCCAGCTTGCAATCAAAAGCTGACCTTGACAATAGTAGAGATAAACAGGTCAGATCCTGAACTGACCAATCTAAGTGCCGAATTTACTAAAGAGGTTTCGGAACCAACCAAGTCGGACACCAATCCGACCACTGCAGGACAAGTGCCGACCAGTTTATCGGTCGAGCAGGGTGAGCCGATTACTGCTGGATCAGAAATTAAGCCGGCCCGACCAGGGTCTGTGGCCGAATCGGTTCCTAATATGCTGATGGGATTAGGATCGCTTCTTGATAATCCTGATTCCTTCACTGATGTTGCTGCAATCAGTGGAGAATTATTTGGAGAACAAGATGAGGAGATGGTGGATTATGAACCTTCCCCAGAGAGGGCGGAGGTCAATGTAGTTTACTTATCGACCGACTACTACGTGGTCGGAGATGATTCAACGGTGGCGGAATTTAACTTCGCTACTCAGACTGCTGTATTCCGGAAGCCAGAGGAATCCGTTAATCATCTTAAACCATTGCATATAAAGGGTCACATCAATGGTACGCCAGTTCACAAGATGCTGGTCGACAGCGGGGCAATCGTAAACTTGATGCCCTACTCGCTTTACCAGAAGCTTGGCGGTACCGATGAAGAACTGATTAAGACCAACATGACTATCACTGGAGTCAGAGGGGGAGATCTAATTCTGACCAAAGGGGTTGCATCCATGGAGCTGACCGTTGGGAGCAAGACTTTGGCTACTGCCTTCTTCGTCGCCGACATACAAGGTAGTTATAACCTTATACTTGGACGTGACTGGATTCATGCTAATCGGTGCATACCTTCTAGTTTACATCAGTTTCTCATTCAATGGGTGAGAGACGATGTTGAGGTGGTGCACTCAGATTCATCGGCCTATGTAGCTACGGCCGATGCTCCTTTGCTTGGGGGGCATGAGACTATTGCTTGTCTGTCTGGTCGGGACCTTTCTGATTTTTAGTTTGTTAGTGTTACTAGGGAAGGTTTCGTACCAATATCTTTAAAGCCGACTGATAATCGGTTCAACATTATCATGTAATTTAATGGATGCTAATGTTGATTGGTTAAAACATCGTGTTGAGCAATATCAGACCTGTAAGACCGATACTTGTGAGGCTATTGATGATTTTGATGAGCTCAATAAGTTGGGCCAAGGTTTCACGTCGGCCGACCCTTTAGAACAAATAGATATTGGGGATGGTTCTATACCTAGGCCGACCTTTGTAAATCAAAACCTTGAAGCCGATTATAAATTAAAGTTAATCGCGCTCTTGAAAGAGTATGCTGATTGCTTTGCATGGAGTTATACAGAGATGCCCGGGTTAAGCCGAGAACTTGTTGAACATCGACTGCCTATTAAGCCGGGGTTCCGACCATTCAAGCAACATCCTCGCCGTTTTAATTCTACTATATATGACCGGATTAAAGAAGAGATTAATCGGTTATTGCAAGCGGGGTTTATCTAACCATGCAGATATGCGGAGTGGGTCTCTAACATCGTGCCTGTAGAAAAGAAAGATACCGGGAAAATCAGGGTTTGCATTGATTTTAGAGATCTGAATAGAGCCACTCGCAAAGATGAGTATCCTATGCCTATTGCCGATATGTTAATCAATGATGCTTCGAAACATCAGGTTGTCAGTTTTCTTGACGGCAACGCTGGTTATAATCAGATATTCATGGCCAAAGAAGATATGTCCAAAACAACCTTTATTTGTCCTGGGTTCGTTGGTCTTTTTGAGTGGGTCGTGATGACATTTGGTTTGAAGAATGCAGGTGCTACTTATCAGCGTGCTATGAATATGATCTTCCATGATTTGATTGGGATAATCATGGAAGTGTACATTGATGATATTGTGATTAAATCGGCTGCCCATATGTCTCATCTAGCCTATTTACGTCTAGCATTTGAAAGGATGCGCCGTTATGGCTTGAAGATGAACCCATTGAAATGTGCTTTTGGTGTATCAGCTGGAAGTTTTTAGGGTTTATCATTCATGACAAAGGCATAGGGATTGATCCGAAAAGGATAGAAAAGATCAAGAAAGTTCAGGCGCCTACATGCAAAAAGGACTTGCAGAAGTTCTTAGGGAAAATGAACTACTTGAGGAGATTTATTGCAAATTTGTCCGGGAAAATTATTCCTTTCACCCTATATTAAAATTAAAGGATGAAGCTGAGTTCGCTTGGGGGGCAGAGCAGCAAGAAGCATTTGAAAAGATAAAGGAATATTTGTCATCTCCACCAGTTCTTCTGGCGCCTAAGAGAGGTATCCCTTTCAGATTATATATCGCCGCCGATGAAAAGGTTATTGGAGCTGTCTTGACACAAGAAGATGGAGGTAAAGAATATGTAATTGCATATATTGGTGAAAGATCCTAAATGGCTAGAGGGGGGTGAATAGCCTAATAAAAAATTCTACAAAACACTTAGAGCAACTAGTTAGACAATTACAAAGCGAAGCTTTTTGCTCTAGATCTACTAAGTGTTGCAAGCCACCTATCCAACAATTCTAGTAACCTATAATCACTATGGCACACAAAAGATATGTTACTACTCTCTAAAACAATGAGCTAGCAAGAAATAATTACTTCTAATTAGAGAGCTACTTCTAGCAACAAATATCTCTACACAAGTGATAAAGAAAGTAATGTAAGGATAGAGAGAAATACCGACACCGACAAGAGATAATCAATCACAATAAGAATACCAAGAAACTTCGAGAGAAGTCCAAAGAGGCAAGAGACACAAAGATTTTCTCCCGAGGTTCACGTGCTTGCCGACACGCTACTCCCCGTTGTGTCGACCAACCACTTGGTGGTTCAGCGGCTAATAGGTGTTTCATAAACCTAGCTCAACAAATGAGCGCCGCAAGAACCGACCCACAAATGGAGGTAACTCAAAGACACACACAATCCACTAGAGTTACCTTTTGGCTCTTCGCCGGGGAAGGCACAATACCCCTCACAAATCACCGGGAGATGGCCACGAACAATCACCACTCGTGCTAATGCTCCTCCGCTGCTCCAAGCCGTCTAGGTGTCGGCAACCACCAAGAGTAAAGAGAATACCCACATCCACAATAATCCCCAAGTGCCACTAGATGCAAACTCACAAGCAAATGCACTTGGATCCACTCGATCTCACTTAGATTCGCGCTATCAAGCAAGGAGATGAGTGGGAGGGAGTAGATCTTGCTCAAGAGGATGTTCAAGAGGTTGGAAAGTCAAGAAGAAACTCCCCACACCCGGCCACAACCTATTTATATGGAGAGGGGAAGACAACAAGTCGTTCTCCCCTTTTCCCGAACTCCCATGCCTACGGTCGGTACTACCGACGCAAGGGCCGGTACTACCGGCGGTCCAAAAGACCGTTAGAAATGACTTTCTAACACGGGCGATAGTAGGGTCGGTACTACCTCCCCGGTACTACCGGCCTTATAGCGGTACTACCGGTAGGCCAAATCTAGATCTACACAGAACGCTCCCAAACTTCCTCCAAACCTCGGTACCACCGACCCCTAGGGTCGGTACTACCGTGGCCCGGTACTACCGGTAGGCCAAACCGTCTCCCGAACAGAGAGTTTGCGCGCTGCGTACAGGGGTCAGTAGTAGGGTCGGTACTACCGGCCTTATGGCGGTACTAGCTCTAGGCCAAAACTCCTCCGAACAGAGAGTTTGCGCGCTGCCCACAGAGGGGTCGGTACTACCGAGGGTCGGTAGTACCGGCCCTATGGCGGTACTACCTCTAGGCCAAAAATGGCCCAAACACAGAGAGCATGCGATCTGTTCGCGGAGGGGTCGGTACTACCGGCCTCAGGGTCGGTACTACCTCTAGGCCAAAAAAGACCTCCGCGCTAAAACGGCCATAACTTTTAGCTCCGAACTCCGATTTCGATGATCTTGGACATTTTGGAAAGGTTATTCAGAAGGCTACACAACCCACATACAAAGCTAAACCAACTCACAAAGGGTTAGTACAGTTTTGCAATCCAAGATCCATCGCTTCTCTTTTTCCAACCAAAGCTTTCTCCAAAACTTCTCCGAGTTGATCCAAATCAACTCCAACACCTTCTCCTTTGCAAATGTGCCAACACCACCAAGTGTATACAACCTTGTGCATGTGTGTTAGCATTTTCATAATCATTTTCAAAGGATTAGAGGTTAGCACACTAGGTCCTAATGCATATGCATGTATGAAATCACCTAGTGGCACTTGATAACCACGATCACCGAGATAGTCCCCTCTTAATAGTACGACTATCTATCCTAAACACACTCACACCCTCTATGGTGTCTTGAGTGCCAAAACAAAATCTCTATTTATACCTTTGCCTTGATCTCCATAGGGTTTTGCTTTTCTCTTCTTCTCTTTCCAAATGTGGAGCGCTTAATCCATCTTTTGGTCATCACCACCAATACCATGATCATCATCTAGCTCCTGCACTTGGTGTGTACCAACCTAGCTCATAAACACCTCATGACAAAGGTTAGTACTCTAGGTGACATCAATTATCCAAAACCAAACAAGGACTTTCAATCTCCCCTTTTTGGTAATTGATGACAACCTTTCACAAAGATATATGTTTGAAAATTTGAGTCACCTCTTTGTTAGTATTAGCTCCCCCTGTATATGTGCTATAGTGTTTGGTTCAAGTTCGGCACATATGCATAGATATGAAATGTGGGAGAGTAATACTATCAAATGATGCTAAGGTGTAAAGAATAGACCTTTGAAGCGTGATACCAATCAGAGTTGCCAATGTATACCATCCTTAGCACCATGGTTAGCTAGACTTACAAAAAACACTAGATACCTTATGAGATCAACATTATATGAAATGCTCTAGTACCACTTGTAAGAACAAATTATATCTAGCTACCACCTATGCATGCTAGTTTGCAAATCGTCATTCAAAATTTATTTCTAGCATACACCACACAAGCATGGATATCAAGTTAACTTGTGCAATGCAAGCAAGCATATGAACATGCACAAATCAAATGCAACAACCAAGTTCATGAGCTTGCTCCCCCTACTTGTCTGCTTAAAAAAACATTTTCAAAGTTTTTGATCCCCTTCATTTTATCTTTGTTACACTCTCTCCCCCTTTGTCATCTATTTCCATAAAAGGTTTGCATAAAAAGGTTTCAAATGGTTTAGAGAGAGAGGTAGTTCTTTCACATTTGGTTCAATCTAGTTCATTTGCATGAATCATTTAACACGGTTTGCTCTAGAGTAAGCTTCTTCACACATCTTGCAATGGTTATCTTACTCACGTTGGTTAAAAGTTCCATTGCTCATTCTCTAGATTAAACACTAGGATTGCAAGCCCATAAACATGTCATATTTTACCACTAGATCAAGTAAGGCATATAAACAATAGTGGCATCATACAAGCATCAAAATCATTTTATTTCCATGGATGAGCCTAATGTTTGTGAGGAATGACTAGATGCACTAAACATGTTCCTAGCAAAGTATGGATGCATATGTCAATCAATTTTTTTTACCTTGCTTTGTCGGAGGAGAGGCATGTCATATAAGTGGGGGTGCATCAACACATATTTGAGAAGTCAAGTATGTTCAATTCATTCCTTAGCTTGCAAAACCTCTTCTCATCAAGTGGCTTGGTGAATATGTCGGCAAGTTGATTATCGGTACCAACACTCTCGATTGAAATATCACCCTTTTGTTGATGGTCTCTTATGAAGTGGTGCCTAATGTCAATATGCTTTGTTTTTGAATGTTGCACGGGGTTGTTTGTGAGCTTCACCGCACTCTCATTGTCACATAGCAATGGCACTTGTTTGAATTTGATTCCAAAGTCATCCAAAGTTGCTTTCATCCATAGTAACTGAGCACAACAACTACCGACAGATATGTATTCGGCTTCGGCGGTTGACAGTGCCACACTATTTTGCTTCTTTGATGACCAAGACACAAGTGATCTTCCCAACAATTGACATGTGCCCAATGTGCTCTTTCTATCAACTTTGCAACCCGCATAATCGAAGTCCAAATATCCAATCAACTCAAAGTTTGACCCCTTTGGATACCACAAACCAACATCTTGTGTATGCTTTAAATACCTCAATATTCTCTTAGTGGCCTTCAAGTGACTCTCTCTTGGTGAGGATTGGAATCTTGCACACATGCATACACTAAACATAACATCCGGTCTTGATGCGGTCACATAGAGTAGGCTTCCAATCATAGACCAATACAACTTTTGATCCACCATATTGCCACTTGCATCACTATCCAATTGTCTATTTGTACCCATAGGCGTGCTAATGGATTTTGCATCTTGCAATCCAAACTTCTTGATCATGTCCTTTATGTACTTGCCTTGGTTAACAAATGTGCCTTCCTTCAATTGCTTTATTTGTAGACCAAGGAAGTAGCTAAGCTCTCCAATCATGGACATTTCAAACTCATTAGCCATCATTTCACCAAACTCTTCACAAAAATCTTGATTGGTTGAACCGAAAATGATATCATCAACATAGATTTGCAACACAAACAAGTCTTTTCCAATATTCTTGGTGAAGAGAGTAGTATCAACCTTTCCCATCTTGAACCCTTTAGAGAGGAGAAAATCTCTTAACCTCTCATACCATGCTCTTGGTGCTTGTTTCAAACCATAAAGTGCCTTCTTGAGCTTGTAAACATGGTTGGGCTTCTTGTCATCTTCAAAATCGGGAGGTTGCTCAACATATACTAACTCATTGATGTAGCCATTGAGAAATGCACTCTTGACATCCATTTGATATAACTTGATGTTGTGGGAACAAGCATAATCTAATAGGATTCTTGTTGCTTCTAATCTTGCAACCGGTGCATATGTTTCAGCAAAGTCAAGACCCTCTACTTGAGTGTAACCTTGTGCTACTAATCTTGCTTTATTTCTCACCACGATGCCATCTTGATCTTGTTTGTTGCGAAAGACCCATCTAGTGCCAATCACATTGTAGTTTTTAGGCCTCTCTACCAATTCCCATACTTGATTTCTTGTGAAGTTGTTAAGCTCTTCATGCATGGCATTGACCCAGTCAACATCTTGTAATGCTTCTTAAATCTTGGTTGGCTCGATGGATGATACAAAAGAGTAATGTTCACAAAATGAAGCCAATCTTGATCTAGTTTGCACACCACTTTGAATTCCACCAATGATTTGATCTAATGGATGATCTCTTGCAACATTAGTTGGTTGGAGCACTTGGACTTGATTGCTTGAACTTGATTGATCATTTGGTTGAGATGAACTAGCCACTTGTTGATCTTGCAATTGAGAACCACTAGCTTGCACAATTGGAGAAGTGAGCACTTGATCTTTGTTATCTTCAACATCAATCACTTCCCTAGGCCGAATATCACCAATGTCCATACTCTTCATTGCATTTTCCAATTGAGTTCCTCTCACATCATCTAGATTTTCTTCTTCATCTTGAGAGCCATTTGTTTCATCAAATTCAACATCATGCACTTCCTCAAGAGTACCATTAGCCAAATTCCAAACTCTATATGCTTTGCTTGTAGTAGAGTAACCAAGCAAGAAGCCTTCATCACATTTCTTCTCAAACTTGCTCAATCTAGTGCCTTTCTTCAAGATATAGCATTTGCAACCAAAGACTCTAAAGTATGCAATGTTGGGCTTCCTTCCATTCAATAGCTCATAGGGAGTTTTCTCCATCATGGGATGACAATAGATGCGGTTGCTACAATAGCAAGCCGTGTTGATAGCTTCGACCCAAAATGAATGACTCACATTGTACTCACTAAGCATAGACCTTGCCATATCAATGAGAGTTCTATTCTTCCTTTCAACAAGACCATTTGATTGTGGAGTGTACTTGGCCGAGAATTGATGTCTAATTCCAAATTCATCACATAACTCATCAACTCTTGTGTTTCTAAACTCACTACCATTGTCACTTCTTACTTTCTTGATAGTTGTTTCAAACTCATTGTGACACCTCTTGACAAAAGATTTGAATGTAACAAATGTATCACTTTTGTCACTTAGAAAGAACACCCATGTATATCTTGTAAAATCATCCACTATCACAAAGCCATATTTGTTTCCACCAATACTAGTGTATGTTGTTGGTCCAAATAGATCCATGTGCAATAACTCAAATGCTTTGCTAGTGCTCATCATGCTCTTTTTAGGGTGAGTATTTCCAACTTGCTTTCCAGCTTGACAAGAGCTACAAAGTTTGTCCTTCTCAAACACCACATCTTTCAAGCCTCTAACTAGATCATGTTTAATCAATCTATTCAATTGTTTCATGCCAACATGACCAAGTCTTCTATGCCACAACCAACCCATGCTAGATTTGGTGAACAAACAAGTTGACAATTGAGCTTCACTAGCATTGAAATCAACCAAGTATAAATTCTCATATCTAAAGCCTTTAAAGATCAAGTTTGAGCCATCTACACTTATGATCTCTACATCATCAACCCCAAATATGCATTTGAATCCAAGATCACACAATTGAGCCACAGATAGCAAATTGAAGTTCAAGCTCTCTACTAGCAATACATTGGATATGCTCATGTCATTTGATATAGCAATCTTACCAAGCCCCTTGACCTTGCCTTTGCCATTATCACCAAATGTAATACTATCAATCCCATTGTCACCATTCTTGTTGATTGAATTGAACATTCTTGCATCTCCGGTCATGTGTTGAGTGCACCCATTATCAAGC
Source organism: Coix lacryma-jobi var. lacryma-jobi (assembly GCA_009763385.1). Classification (NCBI taxonomy): domain Eukaryota; kingdom Viridiplantae; phylum Streptophyta; class Magnoliopsida; order Poales; family Poaceae; genus Coix; species Coix lacryma-jobi. Next base: position 134,979,410 of record CM019825.1, on the reverse strand, counting down.
ACCCAATGCCTTCCTCCGGCTTTATAATTGACCTACAAGAAAAGATCAATTCTTCTTAGGTACCCAAACTTGCTTGGGTCCTCCAAGGTTAGTCACTAAGCTCTTGGGCACCCAAATTGCCTTCTTCTTTGGGCCAATAATGGGAGCACCAATAAACTTAGCCTTTACACCATTTACACCCTTGGTAAGCAAATAACAAGAATCAAATTGAATTGAGGATACATTAGCATTCTTGTTCTTGTTTTTGCAATATTGCTCTATGTGCCCGGATTGCTTGCATTTGTTGCAAAACCGACCGTTGCTCCTCACAAAACTAGTCTTGTGAGTCACAAAAGCCGCCTTGCCATTCTTGGGGGTATAGCCCAATCCCTCTTTATTAAGAGAGAACCGTTGGCTACCCAAGCACTTAAGCAAGCGGGCATCTCCACCATAGGCATTGCCTAAGGCACGAGTGAGCTCATTGACCTCATTTTTCAAGGTCTCATTCTCCACCATTAGTGAGGCATCACAAGTGAAACCATCACTCATAGTAGAAGTAGTAGTGGATGAGCTACATGAGGGGTTAGTGGGAGCAACAACAATGAGAGTATAAAATGATTCATCAAGAATATCACAAGTTACTCCTATGTTGCAAACAATGTCCTCAACCTTGACTTGATCAAGGAGGGAGGAGTGAGCTTTTTCAAGCTTGGTGTGAGCCTTGCCAAGCTTCTCATGGGCTACCTCTAGCCTCTCATGAGTAGACTTGAGCTCATCAAGGGTTTGCTCAAGAGCACTAAGCTTCTTGCGCAAATCCTTGCACTCCTTCCTCTTCATCTCAAAGCAAGTGTGAGCTTGCTCTAACATGTCCATGAGGTCCTCCTTTGAGTGCTCCTCATCCTCATCACTCTCACTATCACTCTCATCATCGGATTGTACCTTAGTCGGCCTAGCCATGAAGGGACAATCCGCTGTAACAACATATGAGCCACCTTTCTTCTTCTTGAAGCTCATTTTCTTTTCTTTCTTCTCCTTCTTATCTTTCTTCTTCTCATCTTCATCATTGTCACTATTGTAGGGACAATCCGCTACAACGTGATCCTTGCTCTTGCATTTGTAGCATCTTCTCACATAGTCTTTGTTCTTGTTGTAATCTCTTCTCTTCCTTGCACCATAGCCCTTTTTCTTCATGAACTTGCCAAATTTGCGCACAAAGAGAGCTAAGGCTTCATCATCAATGTCACTAGCTTCTTCATTGTCACTTGATTCTTCGTTCTTGGACTTGCCCTTGCTCTTAGATGAGGTGGCTTTGAATGCCACACTTTTCTTCTTCTTGTCCTCTTCCTTGACTAATTCTTCACTATCTTCATTGTATTGATCCTCGGTCATGACATCACCAAGCACCTCATTTGGAGTCACATTCTTCAAGCCTCCTCTAAAGATGATGGTGCGAAGTGTCTTGAACCTCTTGGGCAAGCAACTCAAGAACCGGTGAGTGAAGTCTTCATCTTGTACCTTTTCTCCCAAGGACTTGAGATCATTGATGATGACTTGCAATCTATAGAACATTTCCGGAATTGATTCATCATCCTTCATCTTGAAGTTGGTGAGCTTGTCTTTGAGCATGTACAACTTGACACTTTTTACCGTTGAAGTCCCCTCATATGTTTCTTCTAATCTTTTCCACACCTCACTTGCATTGTCAAGATCTTTGATTTGCTTGAACACCTTTGGATCAATGGCATTGTATATGGTGTTGAGCGCCATTGTGTTGCATTGCTTGTTGATGGAGCCATTTGGTGTTGGATTGGTAGGATCAAGAATCACAAACTCATTTTCAACCACATCCCACACCTTGTCATTGATTGAACCCAAATACATCTTCATCTTTCTCTTCCAATAATCAAAAGATGTGCCATCAAAGAACGGTGGTTTGCCCCCAACATGGTTGAACACAATTTGAGCCATTTTTAACACCGAAGGTTGTTAATCCTTATTGCAAACGGTGACCACGGCTCCGATACCCATTGAAAGGTCCTAAATGGCTAGAGGGGGGTGAATAGCCTAATAAAAAATTCTACAAAACACTTAGAGCAACTAGTTGGACAATTACAAAGTGAAGCTTTTTGCTCTAGCTCTACTAAGTGTTGCAAGCCACCTATCCAACAATTCTAGTAATCTATAATCACTATGGCACACAAAAGATATGTTACTACTCTCTAAAACAATGAGCTAGCAAGAAATAATTACTTCTAATTAGAGAGCTACTTCTAGCAACAAATATCTCTACACAAGTGATAAAGAAAGTAATGTAAGGATAGAGAGAAATACCGACACCGGCAAGAGATAATCAATCACAATAAGAATACCAAGAAACTTTGGGAGAAGTCCAAAGAGGCAAGAGACACAAAGATTTTCTCCCGAGGTTCACGTGCTTGCCGGCACGCTACTCCCCGTTGTGTCGACCAACCACTTGGTGGTTCAGCGGCTAATAGGTGTTTCACAAACCTAGCTCAACAAATGAGCGCTGCAAGAACCGACCCACAAATGGAGGTAACTCAAAGACACACACAATCCACTAGAGTTACCTTTTGGCTCTTCGCCGAGGAAGGCACAATACCCCTCAGAAATCACCGGGAGATGGCCACGAACAATCACCACTCGTGCCAACGCTCCTCCGCTGCTCCAAGCCGTCTAGGTGGCGGCAACCACCAAGAGTAAAGAGAATACCCGCAGCAACAACAATCCCCAAGTGCCACTAGATGCAAACTCACAAGCAAATGCACTTGGATCCACTCGATCTCACTTAGATTCGGGCTATCAAGCAAGGAGATGAGTGGGAGGGAGTAGATCTTGCTCAAGAGGATGTTCAAGAGGTTGGAAAGTCAAGAAGAAACTCCCCACACCCAGCCACAACCTATTTATATGGAGAGGGGAAGACAACAAGTCGTTCTCCCCTTTTCCCAAACTCCCACGCCTACGATCGGTACTACCGACGCAAGGGCCGGTACTACCGGCGGTCCAAAAGACCGTTAGAAACGACTTTCTAACACGGGCGGTAGTAGGGTCGGTACTACCTCCCCCGGTACTACCGGTAGGCCAAATCTAGATCTACACAGAACGCTCCCAAACTTCCTCCAAACCTCGGTACCACCGACCCCTAGGGTCGGTACTACCGTGGCCCGGTACTACCGGTCATATGGCGGTACTACCGGTAGGCCAAACCGTCTCCCGAACAGAGAGTTTGCGCGCTGCGTACAGGGGTCAGTAGTAGGGTCGGTACAACCTCTAGGCCAAAACTCCTCCGAACAGAGAGTTTGCGCGCTGCCCACAGAGGGGTCGGTACTACCGAGGGTCGGTAGTACCGGCCCTATGGTGGTACTACCTCTAGGCCAAAAATGGCCTAAACACAGAGAGCATGCAATCTGTTCGCGGAGGGGTCGGTACTACCTCTAGGCCAAAAAAGACCTCCGCGCTAAAACGGAAAGTTGTGACTCGCCTCATCCCTTGGATGTGAATACACGAACAAAGTTGTTCGAAATCACGTAGGTGGGTATAAAGATTCTCATCTACTTCTCCCGAAAAGGGGTTCTCCTGAACCATCGCTATGAGGCTGGGGCGAAGCTCATAGCGAACTGCCAAAACGGCATGAGATGAACTAGGCGGCTCCAACTCAACGCCCGATGGAGCAGCGTAGTCAAAAAGGGTTGTTTGATCCATATTGATTTATGAAATAAAAGTTCTAATCAAACTACGATAACTTTAACGACTTTGTTCTAGCTAACACAGCTACCGTTCCCCGGCAACAGCACCAGAAAAGCTTGTTGACACTTCTTAATGCAACCGCTAGAACTAGACTGTGGAGCCTAATCCCCGGCAGCGGCACCAGAGATGCTTGTTGACACCAGAAGTGGCAAACGGATATACCGCAAGCGCACAGTAGTCAATTGTAGCCTTTCACCGAGAGTATTCCAGGTATCGTATTTCCACAGGGAACGTGAAGTGGATTAACTAGAAGTAGGGTCGTCAAAGGATGATCAAATGGTATATGATAACTGGGATAGAGAGGTCTTCCAAATATCAATATCTGGTACTGGTTTTCTAAGAGTACTGAGGTTTACCACCTCATTCCTTACTGGGGGCGAAGGACGAAACAATAGTTGATTAAAAGGTTCTCCACCTAACAACTACTGAGGCGGCAATGCTTCTACCCAACTATTATTTTCAACTTGCCTACAACACTTGAGAGGAACTCCAAGCACTGGCTGTGTCTGTCACCCTACCACCAGGCGTCTGCACAAGTGCGACAAGAAGTCCACACTGGCAAGATATAACCTAGACACTACGTCTACACTAATCTTACTACTCTAAAGCTAAGCTTAATAGGCCTAGAGCACTTCAACAAAGTAAAGCAATGTGCCAAGTAAAAGAACTGTAAACTTAAATTACCAGACCAGAATATTAAATACTAGAACGACTCAGATGTAACACTTACAAGAAGAATCGCATCCGCTGAGGCGCACCTTGGAGAAGATTCCCGACAAGCCGAGACTCCTCCGTGGAACTCCTCACTCCCTTCCCTCTCTTCTAACACTAAAGCTACTAAGTAGGCTTTCTCTCCTTGGATGCATACAAATGAAGAGCTCTAAGGGGGTATTTATAGCTTGGAGGTGGAGTAGCGGCTACTCCGGTGCCACGTCAGCGATCCGCGTGCTCTTCTTCCTTGGCCAATGGATCAAACCGCCATAGTAACCGTCATGGATGGATGGCCTTGATTTCTTCATGTGTGAAACATGTGCAAGCAACCGACATTGGATGGGATTCACCCTGGGGTCGGCCGACCCTAGCCAATGACAGGTGGGCCCACCACTTTGCTTCTAGAAGGTGCTGATGTCACCAGGCTGAATAGTGTAGCCAGGGCCCACCAAGGGGGGGGGGGTCGGCCGACCCCCCTATGACAGGGCTGGCCCACCATCTTCTCTCTCTTGGTGACCATACATGTCATGGAGCAAGTCTTGTGGTGATGGTTGCATTTGGTTTCGATGTGGACCCATGAATCCATGTGCTTCTCATCTTGCACCATTGAGTAAAAGCACATGTTTGATCCAAGGGTTGATATTGGCCTGAGCATGCTTCTCTTGGATCGTGCCATGTCACCCTGGC